>SJJU01001025.1:0-44571 GCA_012932125.1 Conopomorpha cramerella
GGTTATTAATATATATAATATATAGTAGTATATATATATATAGTAGAGACTAAATAAATTTAGTCTCTACTTTCGATCTGCTTCGAAATCAATTGTTATGGACCACGATCGTGGTCTTAGGGACTGGACGTATTAAGACAGAAAGTCGCTTAGAGACTGAATAAATTAATAACCTTGATATTACATGGATCTCACAACTTTTTAGCGTAGAACAACTGAGTTGCGAGACTTGTATTTTTTGACAAGTATCGTTTGTGATTGGATTGTCTTTTACCTGAACTGGTATTCTGGTGTTTCCCTACACTTATAACCGTTTGGTTGTGTTTTGCACCAAACGTTCCAATTATAAGTGAAATGTATGTCGATGTCTGCAGAATCTGTAATTACAATATGGTTGAAAAAGAAACCTTACTTTAAAACTTTAGCGATAAGGAATTTAATTCTTTATTCATAAAAATTGTTACCTATTTTAACATTCCACTTAACAGAGATCGGATCGAATCACTGGTTATTTTCAGGGAAGAGACAAAACGCTCGACCATTTTGTCACTTTATTTTCCTGCAGCCCTAGCAAGGGTGTCCAGAAAGACATGACATAGAACAAATACGCGCTGTGATTAGCTGCTATGTCACACATCGGACGAATCAGCTTGTTTCAACCAATAGCAGTGCCTGATATGTCTTTTCATGTCTTTCTTGGAGCGATTTGCTAGGGTCAGCCCCCCTGATGACGTACGCGTTTTATAGATAAAGTGAGATATTACTGGATTTTATTAATTATTCAGGATCTTGTTAAAACGATTGCACTAAAATACCAAGTTATGTACCTATAGTACAATCAATATTTATATAGGTAGGTAGGTACTAAACCTAATAAGTAATGAAAAAATCGTACCGTCCTTAGTAATTATTGCATCGCTTAACTTGTCTTCCAGCTTGTTGGGTCTATATTCAAATTCAAAATCTGCGCTGTCGAAAGCAACTACAATATAGCTCACGAGGAATATTGGTAAACATGGCAGAATCATTTCGTTATATTAGGTATGTACGGGATTATAAAGACATACGCTCCTACACGTATCTTAACGTAATTTTGTCAAGGCTACAATTGTATGCCATCGCGAATGCCGTTAAATCGGACGATGATGAAAAATCCATGCAGAAAAGGAATTAATCACTGAACGCAATTAGAATTACTAACTGAAATGTGATAGACAAACATTATTAAGGTAGATACATAATTATAATACGTAGGTTAGGTAGGTAGTGATATTAAAACATGCCCTTTAATCCCAAAGCGGGGCTGGATGGGGGAGAGGCACTCAAATAACTCAATATCGACGATGCTAAGTATAAATAAAATTGGAGAACGAATGTGTAATTGTGTACCATTAGTGTGTGTACATGTGTGACATTAGTCATCATATTGCGCACTATGGATGACTGATTGAGCTAGACCACGTTTTTCTTTTCGATCCCGTAGAAATTTCGGGATATAAAATTGCCTATGTCACCCGGGGATAGTGTAGTTTCCCAACGGTTAAAGAATTATTTAAATCATACTGACAATTTTTTAGTCTATTCATAACAAAGATCCTATACTTAAAACAAAAATACAATACTTTTCTCTGTATAGTATTAAAATTTGTAAAAATAAGTTTATCGCAATATACATTTGAAATGATTTGAAACGTACTTGTTTGTCTATGCAAGTGAAACATGAAGGCGGACGGAAAAAACTTGTAGTCTTGTTGCCCAAAAAAGGAACAATAAGATGCCAAATGATACATTTTGTTTTCGTCATTTCTGTTCTAAATGCTATAGACTTCGAAATCACTGTCCCGATGTATCCGAAATAACATAAAACATTGGCGGCTAAAAGGTTAAGCAGAAGTTTTCTCCTTCCGTAGACCCAACTGTAAGTAGGCGATGTTGTTCGAACCAATTTTCGGTTACTTAATGTACATAATTTTTATTTGTTTTATAATTCTAGACGTTTATTAGAAAGCCCAATATCATTTTTGAATACCTTTCGATAGATAGAGAGATAGCCCAAAGCTATGTTAGTAAAAAAATGGATTTCAGGCCTAAGTATGGGGAAACCAAATGTTACCTTTTTTTTTTTTCAAAGAATACATATTTTTTACCAAGTTTCAACAATGTGGTTCTGACCTAAATAACGGCAAGACAAAGATAAGTCAAATATAACTAATCTATAATCTTTATATTCTGAATAAAATTGAATTGTACGCTTTTGCAACATGTTGTCATGACTACCGTTTAATTACAATGAAGAGGGATGGAATTACGTTAGAAGTCAGGTTGACCAATTCTTAGACTAAAATAACAAAGGCTCCGCACTATGCAAGGTATTATCAGAAGATTAAATAATATTTTCTCATGCAATCATCAGCCATACATACACGTACTTACGAAAAAATAATATGATTGTACCTAAGAATACTATATCTACAATGAATGCCACTCGACAAACAATCACGCCTTTGGTTAGAACTTAGAACATGAAGCTTAGCAGAGAGAGAATAAAACTAAGTAGTTTGCAGTTATATAATTACTTGAAATAATAAAAACAGTCCTTTCGGATTCCAGAATAGGTATGATTAATCACGGAAATAGCGTAGGTACACTCCAATAAAAGAAGGAAAGTAATAAGAAACGACAGATGAAAATAGTGAGAACCGGTTTCACTAACAGAGACCGCAATAGTAGTAGATGACTTGGAACTGGCCATCAATACAATATACCATCGATGGTTATTATCAGTGGTAATAGTGGGAGATAGTGATACCCCCCTAAATAGGTAGTGCGTCAGGTTGGCGGAACTACTTGGAGTATTAGACCTTATGTACACAATGCATATAATCAGTTAGTACTAGAATAGTACCAGTTGGTACCATTAGTTAAATTGGTATTTCAGAAAATATAAACATGTAGGTAAAAGTGGATAATATGCGTATTCCTACTTAATACAAAATTCTTTTTTGGGATTCTTATAAACTAGATTAGGTATTTCCGTGCTGATAACGAAATGCAAATACTTACTAAGTAAAATGTAAAGTGTACCTACTAACCGAGTACTAACTGTAAGGGAACCAATGGGGATTGTTCACATTTTTTAAGTGGTGTTTTTTACAGTATTTTCTGAAAATATAGACCATTTTAAGAAACTAATTTGAATATTTTTGTATAAAATTGTCTAATTACATTTTAATTAATTTTTAAAGCTTAGACCGGAAATACGTCATCATTGCGTTGAAAGAACACCGTCATCGTAGCCAGAAAAAAATAACATGATTGACATATGATGATGATGACACATCTATAAAATGACAGTGACTGTCAACCTATATAATATTACGTAAACAAGAACCGAATAAAATAGGTAGGTTTTCAAAATATTTGCAGTTTGTTTTGTTACTCCCTTCTGTCACAGCTGTCACACGACAAACTTCAATCAGACTTGGCACTTCAGTTACTTTTTTTGCTTTGGAATACATTCCTATGGGCTGAGCTATGACGTCATAGTCTTCAAATAAAAGTTTAACTTAAAAGTTGAAAATAATTTCAATCCATGAAGATTTTGTAAATCTGATTCTTGATAATGGTTAATTAAGGCTATTCCTCGAAATGGTTTTCGAATTGGACATCTTGAGAAAATTATGAACAATCCCCATTGCAATGCAGTTTTCCGTGGAAATTTTGACTGAATACTGAATTCCTGTCATTCATAGTTCCCCCATGCTGACGCCAGGATGACGTCGAGATTATTTACGCCAAATTTAAACAACAAAACCACTCTTCTAATATGTATTTAGCTAAATCCTCTAAATGGGAACCTGATTATGTGGTCAACTTAACACACATAATTTGAGCCCTCTGGCTGTGACTACATACGTTTTGTCGTCGTGGTCGGCAACGGCCCTCAATTAACTAACTATGCTGTCAACAATAAAAGGAAGCAAGTGGTTCGCAAGAGACTGGGAAAAAGTTGCATTTAGCAAGAACTTGAAAGGAAAAAAACTTATGAGATTCGTCCGACAGCCTAACTGGAGTGTATCTATCAGGATCCGCTAGTTGAGTGAAGTTAATAGTTCATCAAAGGGATTTGAATTATTTCGAGTTAATTGGGATTGTGTGTCACCCTGTACAACGCTTTTAGAGCGAAATAATATACATTGATTAATAATAGACGTAACATATGCTAACATCTTTTCATTTTGACTAAAGGTTTTTCAGTATTGCGTCCGAACAATATTTTATAAAATGGTTATTAGTAGAACCCTATACACTTCAAGCAACCTTCGTTTAGGAAATGTCCGTGAGTGAGTCGCTACCTCCGGTGGTATAGGCAATATTTCTCGTTTTTTTCCCTAGACAAAGTTAGAGTTTGCCCTCGCAGGTGCCTACATCTGTACATACACGCGTATAAATAATATCCTTTCGGGGCTTTGGTCCAACTGCTCTGTCCAACCAGTTGGACCACGGGCCTCTTTTTGGTTCTAGCCTCTTCTTCTTCTTCTTTGCAATTGAAACTAAATATAAAAAGAGGAATTTCCCCCGTCACAAGTTGCAGCTGAACTTCTCTTATGATGTAGTCATTTGCTGTTTGCGCCTTTCGCCTTTTGATCCTTCTTTCGCCGCATGTTGATAGCCCAGTAATGTTTTGCAGGACATGCAAAATTCTTGGCAAGGTAACGTTTTTTGAATTTATGCTCCGACTAAACCGACGTATCTTTTAATTTATCAGTTGGACCACGGAACTCGAAACGGCGCTGTGGTCCAACTATTTTTATAGTTGGACTACTACCCCAAGAAGAGGCCCGTGGTCCAACTGGTTGGACAGAGCAGTTGGACCACTGCCCCGAAAGGAATAAATAAATAAAAATAATACACATATTGAAAATCATAATTTATTTGACGCGACCAGCTAAATTCGCCAAGTCTCTTATAGCACTATCCAGAGCTTGTTTTTCAAATTCAGGTGTAATAGATCGCCTCACGCTTTCAAGAATCCATGCGAGCATCCATTTCTGGTGAATACGAGCTTCTGATCGGTATCGTTTTAAATGATAATCCATTCGACCCTTTACCAATCTGTAAGCGAGCATGCATCTTTCGCGGTAGGCAGCTTCCAATTGCATCAGTACGTTCTCCTTCTTAGCGTCCATTAACATCTTTTGTCCTTGAGCTCTATGCTGTGCGTCCTTAGCGAATGCTATCATTTCCTTATAATAGTCAACTTCACTCTTGCGACCATTCTCCATCTGAGCAGCTGCAGCATCCACTTCTTTGTCCAAGTAAGTACCGATACCTTTTCCCTGTTGCCTTACGACGTAGATTACCATTAATGCAATAGATATTCCGCTATAGTACTCGTGCTCCAATATGTAAATTTCTTTGCTTAGAAGGTAATTCATACCGACAATCCCTAAAACATAGAGACCCGAAATACCAGTCTTGGGTTGGAAAAAGACAAACCATTCATTTGGAATAAATCCAAAACGCACTTTTCCTGGGGATCCTCTTACAAGTGTTGCAGCACTGGATGTCGTTCCGCCCTTCTTTGGTGGGCACACACAAGGTGATCCCTTTTTTGCCACCTTGGATTTTTCTTTTGACTTTGATTTTGTAGGGCAAGTTTTAGTATGTCTTAACAATGTGTTTGACATACACAATAAAAATTTTTGAGAGGTCAAATTCCTTCGGAACATTGTTGATCTCAAAATATCCAAAATATAAACAGAAATAAAGATAAAGTTTTCTACCCAAAATAATTTATTCACTATAACAACGGCTGACACCATGACAGTGACATCAATCAAAACGTGATGAAAACTTAAAAAAAATTTGGGGACAGGAAGAATAGTTGCGTCGCTACAACTATTTGTCAAATTGGTATTTTACGTTTTCGATCGCAACAAAACTTGCTCGATCCAAATGCAGCGCTACATCTAATGGAGAATTTTCAAACTCCAAAAATTGCTTATCTATAGTTCGTTTTATAAATCGACGAACGATCTGACACTTCGAGTGTGCACATTTTTTGTAATAAAAAAAGTGATGTGCAAAAAAACATTCATTCAATTCCTTTCATTGAATGGATTTTTGTGTGAAAATTAAATATTTTTTAATAACTTTCATAAATACCTTATAATGCCAATAATAATTGCAGAGCGTTTTTACTTGTTTACTAACGTCCACGACGTAGTGAGAATTCTCCAGACATGTAAATTCTGGCTAGCCAAACATGAACTCAACTCGAAATCCAGATTCCTTACCTACACTGTCTACGGTAAAACTGCATTTAGCAATCAGACGAACATTATTGTCTTGTAAATGTACCTAATACAATACAGAAGTTAACGTAAATACGAATCTGTGGCACTTGCTTAAATGTTTACATTTCAATTGTTTATATGAGTGACCCCACAACACTGAACACAATAATATTTTTTGGTGACAGCTGCTCATCGTGCCTGATTGGCCTTGATGAGCTTGGTTGAGGATCAGGCTCCATTTCAACATGTCGTTTCCGTAACAAAACACCAACCAACGTAACAAAGACAATAACAAAAAAATAACAACAAACGTAACAGTAACAATAAATAACAGCAAAACCAACAACAAACAAAGGAAAGATATCGCTGTTAATTTTATTTGAAACATTCTTTACAAACGCTACCTACTCTTTTATTACTTTCTTATTCATTCATTTCATGAATTTTATCCGTTCATTTATTCGATTATGAAAGTCAATCCCTATAGATAAAAAACTAGCAACATTATTTTGCAAAGTGACATTTCAGATCGTTCGTCGAATTATAAAACGAACTATAGATGTGGCTAGTAGGTGTCCAGGGGGACTTCTGTCAGTTGTATTTAGTACAGTTTTTTTAATAATTGGTTAAGTTATTCAAACTTCAGACTCCTTTGTAACATGTAAACAAACGATAAAGAAGTTAACTGTCACCTTCAATACTGACTGCTTGAAGTTAGTAATTTCCTTGACTTTTATCCCCCTACAACAGCTAGCGCCATCTGTCATAACTAAGAGAAACAAGGGCAGTGAAAATTCCCCATTCGACATTTGGTATTCTATAATCTGGCCAGCGAGTCGTGGCATTTATAGTTTAATATTTGACTTGTAACACTGGCAATGTGTCACTCACAGTGACAACATAGGTACCACTGACAAACACGTCTGAAAAGTAAACATATTTTTCCAATTAAAACAAAAAGTTAAAAGTAAGATTATTTTCGTAAAATTGAAGTGCGTAAAATGTCTTAATATTTTTGATATGGTGTCAGGAAGTTACCTTATGATATTTTCGAGTGAAATCCGGCCGTGAAACCTGAGGGTGAAGATGTTTTCAGAGGAAAAATGAAATATTTTTGTGAAATTGTTGCTGTGAAAGATAATGTAAACTAAAATCAAACTATCTTGGCCCTGGACATAGACCTAAATACACAGACAGGCCCTTGCCTGTAACAAATTTGTTCCATTTTCCTAGAAAACGCGACTAGCGTCATCTATTTAATTAGCTACGAACTACATTTGATAATGCAACACGCAGATGGGACGTTCACAGAAAATAACGATGTCAGGTACGAAAAATTGCAATTGAACCTAAGATTGCAGGTAACCCATCTGATTTACCTATGTACTTAGTTTAATCTTTGGCTCAGCTAGATAGAGATGGATAGAAATGTCATTAAGTACATTAGAAAGAGATGACTCTATGTATGAAACGTATGTAAAATAGCATTCCGTCCACCAGGATCCCCTAGCCTGATCCCCTAGGGGATCCTGGTGAACTTGTTGGTAAAAGTAGGTAAAGTTGCATTCACAGTGCTGCTGTAATCTATTGTTAAGGGTTTTCTTGTTGTTTTCATATACAACCTTTATTGACCTGGTAACAAGAAGTGACTGTTTATGTGTACATATTTAGAAACAGAAATTAATGTCAGAATGCAGAATGTTTATTTAGTTCTTTTGTTATTTGACAGTTTTTTACTAAACACATGACAGGATATATGGTGGTCTGTCACATGAAAAAAATATTTTAATGATAGATTGATAGTGAAAACCAAACAATTCAGTTCGGTTGTTGGCGTTCATAAAAATTATGTTGCCTCAAACAATATAATAAATTATTACTTACGTTGTTGTTTTAAGATTCCTTAGTATGAATGGGGCTTAACGTTAAGAATCTGCGTTCAGGGGATCCTGATGAACTAACAAGTTCACTAGGATCCCCTAGGGGATCAGGCTAGGGGATCCTGGTAGACGGAATGCTATTTTACATACGTTCCCCATGTTTGTTTATATTGTCAAACATTAAATAATTCAAAATAAAATAATTAGGGCTTTATATTACTCGCTATTGATTTGAAAACACTATAAATACCTTAATAAGCTTTAAAATTAACTATGATTCACAGATCGAGGGGTACATAAAACAATTTTTTTCCCCATGAAAAAATTATCCTGTGCGTGATGAGTGACGTGCGTGACGTCTCGACGCCGCAAGACGACTAACCGACGATGAGAGCATGCTCTCATAAACGTAGGAAGGAACCAAGCCCTTGTATTATGGGACGCCCTATCTAGTACGCTAGTACTATAGAGATCGTTAGCCCTGGAACTTTTTATTGACTTCACTGTCTATAAACTTCTACCTACATGATTTCGTATAACAGGTGATGGACAAGCAGTAGGAAAGATTAAAATCTCAATGATTAAAATATAAAAAATAATTAGTGTTTTTTTTTATTTACATTCAGTTACTTATTAGGTACCTGCTTAGTAAACTAACCTATAGGCAGATTCCCTACGCTCTTAACAAAGCTCACGTCACAAAGAGGCGAAACGACTAGAAAAACTGGCCGCGGCCGAACCTACGCGATTACATACATACACTTCACGCCTGTCTCCTAGAGGGGTAGGCAGAGACTACAGATCTCCATTTGTCACGATCCTGACATACCCCTTTCGCTTCATCTACATTCATACATCTTTTCATACATGACCTCCGGTTTCGAGTACTTTTCACGCCACCTTCGGTCAGGACATCACCAATCTGGTCTTTATATGTCCTTCTGGGGCGACCTCTACTCACCCGGCCCATTACATCACCCATATAAATCTCTTTCGTCAATCGACTTTCATCCATTCTCTCCATATGCCCAAACCACCGAAGCATGCCCTTTTCAATCTTGGTCACTACGTCTTCCTTCAAACCGCAACTTTCCCTTATCACACTATTCCTTATCCTGTCATTCAATGTCACGCCTTTCATGCTCCGCAATGACCGCATTCCTACGGCATTGACTTTACTTTTATGATGCTATATCTGCGATATTTCCAAGAAAAAAATGTGAAATTATAATCCTCAGTAGTCACAGATAGATCACAGATTCGTGTTTTACCACCTACTTTTAAGGAACACATAAAATACACAGTCTCAGTTGTTCCGTAAATTAAGTTCGGTGCTAAAAAAAGACAACCATAACATGTACAGAATAAAGACCGTTTTAATGTTGAACGTATTATGACAGGTGTCAAATTGATTTGTCAAACAGCACCAAATATTTGCTTTCCGCCCGCGACTTCGCCCGCGTGGACTTCGATTATATTGCGGTATAAAGGAATATTTTTGCTTTAGCAAGTGCCTCTGCCTACCCCTCTTTGGGATTAAAGGCGTAAAGTGTATTTATTTTATTTTTGTTTTCCCTCGGGAATATCAATATTTTCCGGGATAAAAAGGACACTATTATTTAAACCGGACTTTGCAAAATTTCAAAGCAATTGGTTCAGCAGTTACAGCGTGAAACAAACCAACGCACTTTTCCATTTATAATATTAGTAAGATTTTATGTTAACAATCGGACAAAATAACCGAACTATTTGCGACTTGACGGAAACACTCGACTTCGAACACCAGCAGCAGGATGTCTGCAGGACGGACGGGTCCCTTGGTCAACATAGGTCTCAAATCTCAATAATTAAATATCAGTATTATTTCGTCAAATAAAGTAATTTATTTAGATATTATAATATAGTATGAGTATAACACTTTCTAATGTAATTACACGATAAATGAACGAGCACAATTTGGCACTACCGATCGTAATTATGATAATACAAAGTGTAGTAACAAGGACGAATCTATCGGAACTGACAAGACAATTTATTATTATTTATCGAAATAATAAATTACACAAAGTAGGTGTAGTACATCATACATTCTATTTTAAAACATTTTTTTTACATGTCCAGCATTTGTCTCACAAACATTTTGAAGGTTGCAATTTCCGATTATATAGAAATAGGTAGAACTCTCAGTTAATCAGAATCTTGGAGCGGCTAAGGTTATTGACCGGCCGCAGGAGCTTGAGGTTGGGCAGCTTGCTGCTGGGCTTGTGGTACCGCCTGAGGGACAGATTGTGGGATGTTCTGTGGAACCGCTTGTACTCCTTGCGGTACGCCCTGTGGTATACCTTGTGGTACTTGAGGAACAGCTTGTGCTCCTTGGGGCACCGCCTGCGGAATAGCTTGTGGTGCACCCTGAGGTACCGCTGACCCTCCTTGAGCTGCATTTTGCGGAACAGCTTGTACGCCCCGTGGCACGGCTTGGGGAACAGCTTGAACGCCTTGGGGTGCGCTCTGTGGGACGCTCTGCGGAACACCTTGTGGGACACCCTGTGGAACTCCTTGTGGGACGCCCTGCGGTACGCTTTGTGGAACGCCCTGTGGTACGCCTTGTGGGATACCCTGTGGGACGCCTTGTGGGAGACCCTGTGGTACGCCTTGCTGATATTGTCCTGGTGCCTGTTGGTATGCCGCCTGCTGTTGGTACGCCTGGTGCTGCTGGTATGCCTGTTGTTGATGGTAAGCCTGTTGTTGCTGAATCGCCTGTTGTTGTTTGTAGGCCTGATGCTCTTGGTATGCCTGGTGAATCTGATGCTCGGCTCCAGGTACCGGTCGACCGTGAGCGTCAACCTGATTGAAATACATTTTTATTAATGTTTGATGTTCCAGTTTCTAACGTAGATTTTAATGAAGAAAGATGAAAGATGAATTTAGTATGGAACTAAGAGACGACATTGAACCGATTGGATTGGTGTAGAGATCTTTTCGAGTGTTTCCGTGTTTTGGACGGTAGGTTAGGGTTGTGGGTCCCGAGGCGTTGGAGGCAGGATTTGATGCACGATCAGCGTCCTAGAGGCAATTTCCCTGACCAATGGTCCATCCTAGTAGTCAATATAAAAACATTTAACAGTTGTGCTGATCACTTGCTTGACAAATGCTCCGCGTGGCAAATACCACATACATACGTCCCAATTTATCGCACATAAATTGCAAGGCTGATAATTGGACGTAGTTACACAGAAAGGACTCAATCCACAAAAAGTTACTTCGGAGATATTGAGCTTTAAAGTTGGATGCGCTATTGACCCGCCATACATGTGGCTTAGGTCGGGGTACATAAAAAATAGGTTGTAGTGAACTTTTTTGTGTAAATGTTTTTTTTATATGATGGGCATTATGTCTTAACTTAGCACCCTGGTATAGGTAACTCAATTTCGGGCACAGTGTGGATTGAGTGCTTTCTGTACAACTGCGTCCAATTTAAATCCATAACTATCAACAGAATTATTTTGCCTTATAATTATGAGCTCATGACTGCATTAAAAATAATAAAGTTAATCGAAAAAAAAGAAGTCATAATCATTAAAATGACATAAACTCACCAAACCGCGCTGCTGCAAGTACTGCAACTCTTCCAAGCGGCGCTTCTCATACTCGTGGTACTCGTTCTGGGTGTATACTTGATTTTCATCTATTGGTTGCCAACCTAAAAATATTGAAATAACATTTACTTATGAGCTATTTTTGCAAAATAATAGTAACTAAATAGCCGTATTATGAGTATGAACATAACCAAATTAAAAACTGCCCAAGGAAATAACTGAGTTGTCTGAGGGAAAAATTAAGTCAATTGTAATGAAACAAAAAAATTAAATAAAAATAAATACACTTCACGCCTTTTAATCCCAAAGCGGGGTAGGCAGAGGCACTTGCTTAATAAACAAATGCCCACGATTCACCAAGCGTATTTAACCCAACGTGACAGGGGGTGAGCCCATCGCCGTTATAGGGTTCACACACCTTGTGGTGTGCGGGTTTCATCACGATGTTGTCCTTCACTGTACGAGCGTTGCATTGCGTACAT
The DNA here is from genome assembly GCA_012932125.1 of Conopomorpha cramerella. Taxonomy (NCBI): domain Eukaryota; kingdom Metazoa; phylum Arthropoda; class Insecta; order Lepidoptera; family Gracillariidae; genus Conopomorpha; species Conopomorpha cramerella. The sequence continues at coordinate 12,258 of SJJU01001025.1, forward strand.
AGGCTCTGAAAAAGAGTCCCATTGGTACACGTCCAGTAGCCGGCCTCGAACCCGCAACCTCCCGGTTACAAGTTTTTTTTTTTTCATTCATTCATGGTTTTATCCTCAAAAATGACGAACGCCCCTACAAACATTCGACCCCTATTTCACCCCCTAACTGGTCGAAATTTAAAAAACGCTAGAACAAATGTTTAATTACTTTTTATCAAGTACTTTAATATTAAGTTTCAAGGTTTTATCTTTTAAAATTAAGAAATCCCATACAAAATTTCAACCCCCATTTCAACCTCTTAATCAAAATTTCAACCCCTTTTTTCGCAATAAAAGGTAGCCTATGTTCTTTGTCAGAGTCTAAAGATTGTCTGTGCCAAATTTCATCAAAATCGGTTGAGAGGTTTAAGCGGGAAAGCGTGACAGACGGACAGACAGAGTTACTTTCGCATTTATAACATTAGTAGGGATAAAATTTCGATTGTCCAAGAAAACTAAAGGTAGGTGGAGAATACAGTTTGTGGTAACTAGCCTAATACTCATATTAGTTGAAATAATAAAACTAGTATTCCGATACGTATACGTATCAGTAGCTATAGTTGCCAAACTGGAATGTAATAAGAGCGTGGATATGTTAGTGTAATTAGTTTAATGTTAGTTAAGGGATTGATTTCTGTACGGCCTGAGTACACACTGTATGTTTTGCACAAACAAAGCGAATCTCCATATGAAGAGCACGATAAGCATGGCGAGTATGCAAATGAGATTAGAATGTATCCCATTTGCATACGCACTGTTTACGCTTCGTAGTTCGATGACTGAAGAGTGGAGTTGCTTTCCTGATTTTGACGAGTTGCTTATTTACTATCCATCAAATACTATGCATTGTACAGTAAGTTGGGTGCATCGTATGCCAAAGTGATTGAACTTTTTGTAATGAGCTGAGTAAGGCAGTTTTTGTGTGCGCCTGGGTGTTTTATGTATCTATGTATGTATTTAAAAGTATTTATGTAATACGTACAAGTGTTTGACACTCATAGTACAGAGTATTCTATAGTGTGGGGTCAGCTGACATTTCCGGAATTTACTGCATTCAAAGGCACAAGGAGTAAACTGGCATTTTCCGAGTTTCTTTTGTCTTTTTGGGACTTTGGTGTACTGGTCTGATTCAGCACTTCAAACGCAGAATTCTCGATCAATTTGAGGGTTCCGTATCCGTTGACTAAAATGGGACCTTATTACTAAGACTATACTGCGTACCTTTAAAACAAGACTATTACTAGTAATCGAGTCTTGTTCTACTTTTTGGATAGGTACGGACTACTCAAAGTACATATGTACATATATGTTCGTCTAAATTTCAACGTATATCTATGTACTTTTAGTTGCGATTATGCCGTAATAGCGAGCGTTATCAAATTATTATCTAACGCTGATATATTGTAAAAAGATTATAATTTACGTAATCAGTCGATTAAACTGATATGAATTGCAAATTTAAAACAACCCCCGATTTTAAATGTTTGTGTCTTGCCCTATCATTTGTTACCCCACTTGAACATATTTGTATAGAGTCGACGTTTTTTCCCCACTTACAACCCTCATAACTTTTGAACAAATTATGCAATTTTCATCTGTTTATTGACAGATTCTAAATATATGCACGTGTCGTGCTCTTTCCTTTGATACCCCCTTTGCACATTCATTCAAGTATTTTTTTCATCCCTACTTTCAACCCCCATAACTTTTGAGTGGGTGAACAGATATCGATCAAACATAGCTAAGAACACTCTCGATCAAATCAGCTTTCAAACAAAGACAACCACATTAAAATCGGTTCTTTCGTTTAGGAGTAAATCGTTCATTCTACGATGCCACAGACAGACACAGATACACACGTCAAACTTATAACTCCCCGTCGTTTTGCGTCGGGGGTTAAAAATATACGTAGTTGGAAAAGGGTTGTTTTTACAAGTAGAGTCATGGTACTAAAAAGTACGTCCTTTCTGTCTTGACTAAGGGTAGCTTGCTAGGTCCCTTATCTCTACGATTTCGAACTATGTATATCCGTTTCAGATCTTCCACACAAGTTCTACCAGGTCGGGGTCTGGTAAGGTGTGTAAAATCTCTTGAGATATTGTAATTATAACTTACCAGAATCTTGATTGAATTCAGCCTTCTGAGTTTCCTTCATAAACTCGTTGAAGTCGATCAGCCCGTCGTTGTTGCGGTCGGTCTCCCGAAACACGTGTTCGCGCATGCGCTCCATTTCTTCGGCGCGCTCGTGCAAATCCGTATTGGGCCCGCCTGGCGTGTAGTATTTGTCCAACTCCTTGATGAATAAAGCTTTCACCTCATACGCGTCCCAGACACCGTTGCCATCGATGTCTGAAAATTATTATATAGAACAAAGTGTCAAAATGTGAACTTGACCACATCGGCCAATGACAATATTATTACGAGCCCACAAGAACGAGGTCCTATGTACTACAGATTTTAATCGAGAGTCCATTTAGACTTAGAGTGCGTCCCACGATTACGCCTGCTACTTTAAATATTGGAGATGGAATATTTGACTAAATTGTAATTACATATATAAATAACTTAAAATACCCATTGTACGGCCCTACCAGCCGTAGCCGACTCTAGATACTATCTACGGTTAGATACTAGGTAGGTATATCTAATATATAAAATTCTCGTGTCACAGTTTTCGTTGCCATACTCCTCCGAAACGGCTTGACCGATTATTACCAAATTTTATATGTGTATTCAGTAGGTCTGAGAATCGGCTACTATCTATTTTTTATGCATCTACCAGTTGTATTTCTCCCAATACACGGAGTACAAAGGCAACTTATTATGGCAAAATAAATGTTTGCCGGGGCAGCTAGTATTATATAAAAAAGGTGAGATCTCAAACCTACAATTATGTGACCCAAGTTATATATAGACTGAAAATACGGGATCGAAATAGTGGGCGTCTAGAAGATTCTTTTCTCTAGGAAATCTAGTCAAATCTAGTTGTTTTTGGTCTAAACCATTAATATTCTGGTGTGACAGTTAGGTACATACTACTAGTATGCGTTCTGTCATAATAATATTTATTCTTAATGTTGTTCATTACTCTGCTTTCTACAGGTATTCCGCATGACTAGAATAGTTAAATAGCTTGTTGGACCTAAAAATGCATATTTTTGACGTAGGTAATCGCAACACTATCTTATGCAAAGTACACGACATATTGCGTAATCTGTATTAATCGCTGCGCAATGCCAAACGAAAAAAGCAAGCAATTGTTCAATTTGTACTGCAATGATGAACGATGTGTAAGTGGTAGGTACAGTAGGTATAACAATCGAGATACAAAAGTATATTTTCCAGAAAACGGCTACGTAATCCAATCTATATCGTACATCATTCGACACAGAACGATTACAGCGAAAAATATTTGTTTCAATTTGTAATATTGTAGGTATTAGTAGAATTATTTACATATACGATGTGTGGCCTACAACTGGGGAAAACTACTATTTTACTCCGTAAAACTACTATTTTAGTCCGTCGAAAACGATAATCAAAGTGAGAGCAAAACACACACACAACACGTACAAACAATCGTATCAATCAAACATAGCACGAACACGCTCGATCAAATATCAAATCGATTTCAAACAAAGAACCACATTCACACATAATTCGCCTTTTTGCCAAAGATGCAGATTTTTTTTTTGTTGTGCCCAGTATCACTGCGACCATTGCTGATCTATTGTGATCGCCACCTGGTTAATATTTTAGAGTTCAGTATCAATTTTGAGCGCCTTTACAAAAGTAAGTACTTTTTTGATACTGAGATTCACCACCAGATGTGTGGATCGTTTGTGCATCAGGGGTCCGCACTCACTCAGAAGGTGTATGGCAGTTTCTTCACCCTCATTACAGAAGCGACACATGTTTGTGTTTCAGATGCCCATTTTGCACATGTGTTAGCTGCAGATGGTGTGTCAATCAAATATTTAAATCGGTCCATACGCTGGACGCTCTCTCTATGCGTACGCTATGTGTTATAATAATAAAAACGTTTCTTACTACGTTTTGCGCATGCAGTTTAAGTACACACAAAGTGTAATATAATCGCACAGCATGAAATCATAACTTCAAAGCAAAACAAAGAGTATTGTTTCAATTTCTTCTGGTTTTAGTTTTTTTGCAGTGTGTATGTATGAAATAATCAAGTACCTATGTTTTCTTATCAGGAGTTAAATTAGTCGGAGAATTCTAATGCATTATAGATAATAATGCCTATCGAGTAACGGTAATTCTATTTCTGTACTATAGATATTTGATTGCTGCTATATCGTTCTTGTAGTGGCAATACACGAAACAATGTTTTTTCAGCTAAGACTAACGAGATTTACTCAAATCTACATCTACATAAAATTCCATCAAATGATATTTGGCATACAGTTGTTTGGCTCACTTTCAGGAGAATATTCACATTTCATGTTAGTACTTACATGTTATTTTGATGGTGAACATGTTTCAACTAACCTCAGGTGAGAATTAATTAAGATCATTGTTAATTAATTTAAATCAGTGTTTGTAAGAGTTCACTACATTTCACAACAAACAATAAAGCACCATGACACTCTCTTCCTCTTCAACAAAATCCAGAGAATTGTTTTTTAATTGCTCATATAGGATAAAAAAGTGTTTGTCTAAAACGACACAAACACAACATTGACTATGTTACTCTACTGATAAATAAGGCACATGCTATATTAATAAATTATTTAGTTGTGTAATCGGAACAAACGTCTACATATTTGGCAAAGCAGAAATTAACGGCCGTATGTATTTATACACTGCGTATAAAATAACCCCGAGCAATGGTCTTAGAAACGTTGTTGGTCTCGTCAATACGAACTACTTTTACTACGGGAAATTTATTTTTTTCATCGTCATACAAAATATAAGATATTCGGACCTTGGCGATGTGTAGTCAATCAAATATTTAAATCTGTTCATACACTGGTCCCATCGTCTCTCTATGCGTGCGGTGTGTGTTGTCATACACACATCAAAAGTGTCTAGGGTTCAAGAACACTTTTAGCTCTAAAAAAAAATTTAATTTATTTAAATCAAATCTAATCTTCTGGATTGGTCTCCTACCTAATTCCCCATGCCTGTATCAATGTTTGTAGTAGGTTAGTTTCTGTAGGACTTATCACCACATTTTGAATAAATTATGAATGAATTCAGTTTTTGTAAAATAGATCCTTAATTGCAATCTTCTAAAATGTACTTGATCCCTAGACACTTTTGATGTGTGTATTAAAATATTTAAAAAATATCTTAATTTCCCCGCTTTGTCGCTATAGTAAAAGTTGTCCATATTGACGAGCCCAACAACTTTTCTAAGACCATTGCTCGGAGTCCTTTTACGCGCAGTATGTAGATATATTCAGGAGCACAATTATCCGATGTCCCAAAAAATCAATATCGGCAAGGGGTGAAGATGTCCAGGGTTTATTTCTTTTATTTTATTAAACAAAGGAATTAGTCCATTTTCCGGGTGGTCGGTTAATTGTTCCCTTGAAATATACCTAGGTGTACAAGTCAGGCCTATAGTTTCCTTGTATGCATGTAAACGTAACTAATGAGTAACAGAAAACTATCTACACACTTGTGCGACGTGCTATATCCTGCGAAGCTAACTAGAGTGGCGTGCACACTGCAAACAACACAATGCGCTATTGCAAACAAATCTCCGGATGCAGTAATGTGTCCCACGCGCGAGTCCACTCGCTACGGACCTTACCGTGCATAGTAAAAAACACCTTTGGGTCGAAATCTTTAGAGTCCAAATGGTCGGCTTTTTTCCAGAGCTCTAAAAGTTGCTCACGCGTCACTGGATGATGGAGCTGTCACAACATCAAGAAATAAATATTAATACACATTGTAATAAAAACTCACCATGCATCATGAAGAAGGCTTTAGGGTCAAATTGTTGGTCCATATGATCCTGTTTTTCCCAGACCTCCTCAAGTTGTTGCCTTGAACCAGGATGATGGAGCTGTTGTCGTATAAACGTAAATGCGAATTTAGAATAGGTTTTCAAAAAAAGTCTAAGTAATCCAGAAATCAATACAGTTAGATATGTGATCATCACCACTTTAAAACTGTTTGCGCGTAAACTAACATGGTGTAGATTGAAGTTGCAGACTCGTCTGACCACCTTTGTATATTTATCAACGGTCATTACATTATCATTGTCATAAAAATTCAGCGCAGAATAATAAACACAGAAACATTGTATTGAGGTGAACTAGATACAACATATAGTTAATTACTTTGCATTTGACCGGAATGTATACATTATTAATGCTAACAAAGTTAAAATATGCTAGCTAGTAAATTTAAAATAAAATTACCGGCTTGTGATGTTTTTTAGCTTCTTCTGTGTCATGAATTTTCTTTTCAAAATCTTTTTTTTCAGTTTCATTCATAGTCTCCATTTTCTGGTGTTTCTCGAATTCTTTTTGCATTTCATATTCCTAAAATAGGAAAATAATAATTCTCAATTAAAGTCGACAAACTTAATTCAATTTGTAAACAAAACACAATAAGAAGCAACAAATACGAATTTTAACATCTGTTGTATGAGAGAAATTAATCATATTCAATTCATATAATAAAACAAATATGCGCTTTTAAAATCACCTGTCTTTGGACAATTCATTGGCTTTTACAATATACACAGAACATACAGAAGACAGAGAGACAATTTTATAGTCGTATCTCGTCAATTTAGTCACCCGAGGTGCATTATGTATACCTACATATACAACAGGGCTGTCAAGTACCTTCTAAGACCAGGACACAACACCTCAGTATTAGTATGAATTGCTAAAACGACGTTCTCGGTGACAATAGCGGTAGACAAGCGCTCTATAAGGTAATTAACTATAAATACCTACACCGTTCCCGGTTTTTATTACTAGTTGTACTGCGGCACTGTTACCAGTCCCAGTTTATATCAGTCCCATGCAAATTTCGACTTTGTTATTCGATGTATAAGGTAGTTTTTGCGTGAAATATTATAAACATCCGGCATTGCTCGGGGTCCTTTTACACGCAGTAACATTAACACGTCAATGCGTTACATAATAGCAGTACTTACAATGAAAATTGTACGACATTTCTCATTTGGATAATATTAAAAAGATAATTACGCCATAAAAACCATTAATTAATCTAAAAAATCTATCTCCTCTGAAAACGATACGATAAATATACATAAGATTTACATACTATATTTATTACTACTACAAACATACAATGGCAGAGTTAAAGAGTAGATAATTCTGTAAACGAATCAAAAACAAACCTTGAACTCTTCTTTCCGCTTCTTATCTGCTTCTTCCAGGTCGGCTGTCGTCTTTTTTATTAGCTTTTTCAAATCCTCAATCTCAAAAGTGTGAGCATTTTCATGATCCAGATGTTCATTAGTTGCTTGAACTTTGCCACCAGCCTCAAGGTTGTTATCTATTTCAAATTGCTGTAAACAGTTGCATCAATAATAATAACATTAATCATTCTTTATGATTGACTTATATAACTAAGTAATTGTAACCAAAAACTCTCCATTATGAGGTATCCTGTCGTGACCAAGAATATCAAGCTGATCTGGCCTTTCTTTCTGGCTTGACGTAGGAACTAGCAATGTGAAACTATTGCAAGGCCCATATTGATATTCTAAATTACTTATTATACTAAATGTGTCAGCAGGGTGTTTGGCATCTTAAGCTTCTGGTCACCCCTTTTTGGGATTGTGGCTGTGAGTGTAAGTATGTATACGTTAGACAGTCACAGGCTCTCACTGAGAGCGGCAGTGAACTTGTTTCTATGTGAAATATGACTGAGAATATTAATATATTATATCATATGCAAATAATAGGAATATAGTTACAAGGTTTACCTTTGTTGCTAAATGTCTTAGACGATCCAATTCACGCCTTTTGATTTCATCCAACCTGGTTCTTACATTGTGATTCACAAAATTGAGTTGTTCTGCAATTTTACCTGACTGCAAAGAACATATAAAATATCGCTTAGAGTTTGGTTGCAGCTTTATGTGCTTATTTTATCTAAAACATTATGTTTATGCAAATGTTATATGCACAAATCACAGAAAATTTAAAAGCTTTGTGTGATTACATTTTGTACATTGTCCTAATGCTATTCTTTTTTATAAATATTATAGCAAAGTATACAAACCCGGACGTCATCATCATTAGCATTTTCCAGTCGCTGTTTGAAATCAGGATCACTTTCCAAGGCTTGCACAACTTCCTTCAAATATCTGTGATATTCCATAAAGTCCTCCTAAGGAAAAAGTAAAAAATTATATTATCAAGTCATAAAACCAATGTATGTTTATGTCCAATTCAACTTGGAACATTTGAACAAAAAAATTTTAATATAAAATAATTAAATAAGTACCAAATCATCTTTGATTTCACTATCATCTTCTTTTGACTTATCTGGTGACACTGGAGGTGCATAAGCAGTTTGCAAGATCAAAATACATAATAATAATGGTAGGAGCTTCATTTCAATCTGAAACAAAACAAAGTCAATGTGTAAACATCTATTATAGATATACCTATCACCCAACAGTACAATCAAGCGCATCCAGAGAGTAACACTTCCAGCTTTTTGTTATTAGATATTGATAACCCTTACATTTTTAAATTTGGAAGTAATACTTACAGTCTAGCAGTCAGTTATCATACAGAAAGGCCCATTAAATATGTATACATCCTTTAATGGCAAAACCACCTAACACAATGGCAATCTAATACCATATACAGGCTTGCAGGAGTGCAAAAATTAAATTGTAGAGTATAAACAAGTTGTTCAAGTTGTCAGATGAGTGAGCAGACGGACCAAAATAAATGGAGATTAAAGTTAATATCCAGATGTATGCAACATGTTGCAATGTTATCATGATTTCAGCAAATAAGATTAAATGTCTGTTGTATTGCACTAAGTGTAGTAGTTTTGCTATGACAACTAAATGTCAGTGAAGTGTTTAAAAAAAGGACACCCATTGCTGGTCGGATTGATTTTCTTAAGGATGGCCTGCAGCCTTTGTTCAATTGGGACTGGAGTGGAAGTTAAAAAGTCCTCAAGTGGCACATCAAGATTTTCCTCTTCAAACCCATTGTCAAATTGGTTGTACTCTTCAGCTGTAAGACATGCACAGTGACAGTGAAAGGGACTCACAAACCAATTACAAATGTATGTGAATAAATCACTGAGTTGATCCTCCACATATTCTGGCCGCACACAATACATAACCAGATCCTATGGATACAGTGCGGTCAAATCCCTATTGGAGAAGAGATTACACAACACAAACAATCATGGTGTTCCAAAGGCAGCCTGTGTGAGGTCAATGCAGGCATGGATGCCCCATGCACACATGGCAGTGCTCCGTCAATGGCAAGATGAAAGCATAAGGGCTGAGGTGATTGGATGCCAGAGTAGTCGCAGAGAACAGGATGGTGTGGTGCCACCTAATAAAGTCCCTTTGTACTACTGGGGTACCCTAGGACTTAAGTACATAACGGAAGAACTGCTTTTTTTAAAAATGTTTCAAAGATTAAAATCATCACCCTCCAAACAGTCATGGAAATCATTGGAGGAGGCCCTCATCCAGCAATGGGCGTCATCATCAGGATGCAACCAGTGAAAATGTCTCACTGATTGCCAGGTAAACAAAGCTAAAGAACTTGTTTTTTTGAAAACTTGGTTTTTGAAATAATGCTGGTCTGAGTTTCTTTGGCAGTCCCACAACCACTTAATACATTATGTAGAAAAATCCTCTGGCAACTGTGAAATGGTGTGAAGAATTTGCAATAGATCTTATAGAAAAATACCTTTTATGGCCAGTAAATAAGATGAGAAAGTTCTACATAGATACCTGATTATTAATTAAAGCAAATATAATTCCCACTAAGATTTTATGTGAATCATGACCATATAACCCCTTAACAATGAAAATAGTTATGTAGTCATGTTTGCTATCACTTTCTAATGTTTAGGAAATTGGTGACAATACAATTTTAATACTTTTGTTGATGTTTTCAGAAGGCAGTTATCATTACAAAAATCATTATAATAAATAACAGATATACCGCAGTGCATTATTATCTCTCATACATTGTTATTTCTCCATAAGTATGGTTCAATGAACAAGAAACATTTGCAACCAACAGATCCTACAGATACAGTTGTATGTAGGTAGGTACATAGTAAAGTAAAAAAAATGAATGAAACAAAATTAGAAACTTACTTACCTTTTCAGACTTCTGGTGCAATATATAGGTGGAGTGGATAATCAAATCACAGTTTATGATTAGGTAGATATAATATAGCAGGTATCCACAGGCAAAATGGGCCTAAGGTAGTAATTAATGGAACCTCTCACGTATTTCCACAAAAATTGAATCTCCTTCAGCGCCTCCCCACGAAGACTACACAATTACACATGCAATCGGTTTATAATATTAATATTCGTATTCTTCCATCCCCTGGCACCAAGTCCACTGAGTGAGCTTCAGTGACTGATTTTGGACCTGTTGTTTGGTGGTGGTGTTATCAATTTTTGACATGATAATGAATGAATGAAAGTGGAATGAAATGACAAGTATAAAACAGTCTGAAAGCTATGACGTGTCCATTTAAGTCTCGTACTTATTTTAGACCAAAATGTGCCATGGCTTAGCCATGAGTAAAATCTAAAAAACTTGACAGTATTTTGTTATTCGATACCAGTATTTTAGCCCGGGTCCTATATTTAATACATACGTAAACAAAACATAAGCACGTCACGGCCCATGTTGAAGCATGAGAAACAAGGTGTAGCACGCTACGATTTCAGCCACGCGTCCCTGATAAAAAGGTCTGGACTCTGGACAAAACAAACACACTTTTTCTCTTTGACAGTAATCTAAATGGAATGGGAATAGTGATGCTAGTGGGTTAAATGCACTGGGAATAAAGCAATCGAAAAATCGCGCTCACGCACCCACATTTATAATTAATTTATTTTTGTTAGTGAGTGAGTGAGTAGAGGTCGCCCCAGAAGGACATAAATACAGACCAGATTGGTGATGTCCTGGCCGAAGGTGGCGTGAAAAGTACTCGAAACCGAAGGTCATGTATGAAAAGAGGTATGAATGTAGATGAAGCGAAAGGGGTTTGTCAGGACCGTGACAAATGGAGATCTGTAGTCTCTGCCTACCCCTCTGGGAGACAGGCGTGAAGTGTATGTATGTTATTTTTGTTCTTTTTATTACAATGTGTTACTTTCTGTACAAACCTGCAGTAACACATTGTTGGATACTTTGAAAAGTATGATAATATACGGTTAGGTCGCGAAAAAAAAAAAAAGCACTAACAAATATATAAATAATATGTGTGTCTCCCAGGATAACAGGGAAGTCCATTGACGACTTAATATTTTTCGGACGGAAGCGAATCTTGGCCTGTACGTTACAAAAAAGGTGCCTTTGACAAGAAATGAACGAATGAATGAACTACCTACCTCTACTTAGAGCACGGGGAATTTGCCTTTTTGCCGATTGGTTTGGGACTTGGGAGGTGATGGCGAAGGAGAGATTTTTGCGATGCGATATGAACCAGAATTAATTACCTGTTTACCGTTTGTGATAGTTCGATTCAAACATTGAGTCTTCGTTTGCATTGTGTCGATAATTTATTCATCTGCAAACGGTAAGTTTCATTCAGATATTTTCATAAATTCAATAAAGACCAATCAAAATTACTTGTTTATTGAGTTTTGAATAAGTACAATACGTTTTTGAAACACCTTTAAGAAAGATAATTTTAGTAAGTAATAGATACACTTTAATTTTTACGCAAAGTTAACATTTTGCATTTCATAGCAAAGTCCCAAATACCTCTACCTACTTACTTGATTTTATGCACTTGAACATGGTATACCCTATATTGTGTGTTTACTCAATAAACCGGGCAGTCTAAATCAATCTTTTGTTGTATCATTTACTAACTCTTTAGGTATATTAGCTTATTAACTTGATAGAAACAGATTGAAGGATCCCCTTTATTAAATATAATCTATTTGGCTATCCTTATGGCAGACTGTTGTTAATTAACTAACATATTGACCAATATTGGGCAAGCATAGGCCTGCCTGCCTACTGCGACACATAGGTCCAGCAGTGGATGGGCAAGATGATGACTATATAAAAAAAAGTTTTGATATTTTGAACAGCATTTAAACTTATGCAGCATCAAAAAAATTGTGTGTGTTTAGTATCTAGTCAGTGCATGCTATTTGCTATTACAAGATGCACAGGCTACATTGGATGTCGAGTTGTGGAATATACCCAATATCATCTACATCTATTGCAAGATTCTTCCATTTGAGAATCATTTCAATATAGAACTGTGGTTCATGTTTTCATAATTATTATTTAGATGATTGTGTGCAATATTTTTTTAGAACAGAAGGTAATCAACTTGTCATTTGTTATAGGTTCAATCCCAGATCATATTTTCAGACTCTTGTTCATATTGGTACTGAAAACGTAAATTGGCTGCATCGCCAATGGATTTTAAAATGCATGAGTATACCCACGCAATAGTTGGAAAATTCTCATCAAAATGTTTGGCCAGTGATAGTAGTGACATCAGTGGTGCAAAACATGAGCATGACTTCTATGTCCGCTTGTTAAAGGAATTAGAAGTTGAAGTCATAGAACTGGAAATTGGTGATGAATTTCCTTCCAATTTGACCATTGAAGATTTAGCCATTGTTGTCCATGGTATAGCACTCATATTAAAACCACCAAAAGGCGTCAGTGAGAAAACTGTGAGTATATAAATTATATATTCCTTAAAATTTCAATTATTTAACTTTTATGTTAGTTATACAGAGTATTTTGAGGAAGAGTGTAGGCATTTTGCAGATGGTTAGGGTTGGTCCCTACAATAATTTTATAGTATGGGAACCATGGTCTGATCTCCTTTGGTTTTTGATTTATGACAGTTTTGAGTTGTTACACTTGAGGCGAAAAAAACACTGTTTCAGGTAAAATACAGTTTTTCTTTATTTTTCCATTAAAGCACATAATACACGACACATTTATATTATTACAAAAATTGTGATAGCAAAAACAGTTAAATTATGGTCAAACTATAGAAAAAAAAAATCTTACTGACTTTTTTATTTTTTTTTCAATTACCTTTGACCAACCCTACCCATCTGCAAAATGCCTACATTCTTCCTCAAAACACTCTGTATAAGAACCCATTAATTTTTTGCTTTGAGGTCTTACCTGTTTTGCTATAATACTTTTGGAGGATATTCTGCACTAGTATGTTTAACTATTGTTGTCATGTCAAATGGTGTGATGTGCCCTGAACAGGTTAATAATTGTATACTATGATTATGATCAGTTTGCAAAGCGAGAGTTTTTTATGGCAATGTATTTAAGCATATATTTTTAGGATAATGTGCAATTTTTTTATACATAAGTACTGTGCGACTAGGTATGTGTTGCTTGCAGTTAAACCAGTTATGATCTCCCCTTAAGTCTCATAAAAAAATTTGTTCATTACCCACTTTGTCCATGAATAAGTAACAAAATAAATATACACATTCATAATACATAAATACACTTCATGCCTTTTAATCGCATATTAATCTAAGTACATATAAGATAATTTGAAAATATGTAGTAGTGCTGTACCTACAATATATGTATGTCTTCAATCAATGCTTTCCTCTTGCCCTGTGCGAACTTTTGATCATGTGAAAGACTAATTGCACTGTATAGTTCTACTGCAATTATAAACTAATTTGTATGTCACTCTCTACTGTATTTATATTATGTGTATAAATAATTATCTGTGCGCTTGTGAGATAAGTTTATTCCTATTAATAAAAAGTACCTGGACGACCGAGCTTCGCTCGAAGTAAAAAAATCGGTTATTTTCCTTCGATTTTTTCATAACCCCATCTCTAGTTACTTCAAAACCAAAACGTCCCCCGCTCCATCCTACATATAGCATAGTATTACTACTCGGCAATAGATGTCAGTAAGAGTCGTATTAACAATTTGAGCAATTTTTCATGCCCGAAAACACGTTTGGAAAGATGTTTTCTAAAAATTAAACCTAGCTAGATCGATTAATCGCCCCCAAATCCCTCTACATACCAAATTTCATGAAAATCGGTGCAGCCGTTTCCGAGATTCCAATTATATATATACAAGAATTGCTTGTTTAAAGATAAAGATAAAATGATGATTTTATAAAGCAATATTTTAAGAGTTTATGATGAACTAGTAAACACCAAGTGTCTCCATCCACATATTTTAAGTTCCATAAAAATGTTAAAAAGATTGCTCTCGAAAAATATCTTTCTTGGACTTTTAGGAATATAAAAAAGGGTTAGAGAAATTGCTCCAATTGTCCTCAAATGTTGCACTTGGCGAGCCATTTAATTTTTATATGGATGTTAATGGTTACTTGTAATTTTGGTCCTTTTTCCATTGGCATAGCGGATTGGCGAAGGTGATACTTTCGTAACAAGAAATAGATAGTAGAATAGTCATACAATTTTTCCGAATATCACAGAGTGTGTATGTACAACGTCATGTCTGTCACATAATAGAATTATAAATCTGTGGTACGTACATATGTATGTATACTAAGGGCCTTACTAATAATAGCGGAATTGCTATTTCGAAGATACACAAAGCTCAACTTAACTTGTCAGTTGTATGTCACATACGGAATAACCAGTTCTTGTAGACCTATAATCACTGATGTATATGTGATAACGCGTTTATTGGTAATGGGGTTAGGATAGAACAATGTATAATACTCAGACCAGAAACAACTAGACTTGCAATCCGAAACTGACGTTTAGAATAAAAAGAGATAACGATATAATAAACATGCAGGAGTGAAAGAGCAAGTTATGTTACAGTAGCAGGGTATTGTATGTACTTCTGGATCCAAACTGTCACTTTTACTACCAAAATGACAGTTTAAATCTAGAAGTACATCCAACTTACATATGTATTGCTTAGAAAGAGAATGACTGAGGGTGGTACGCGGCTTGCAAGTCTGTATAGTTGTTTGGTCTGAGATATAATATATGTATATATTTCCCACTAACTGTTCCCCAGCGAGTTACCGGCAGTTTTTCAGTACATGAAAGCTAAATTATTACAAAGATTAATTAAAATCCGTTTAGTACTTTTTCCGTGAAATAAAACTCCCTAATATCCCTCATAAATCAAACTTGCGCGTTTATGAGTAAGATATAGTAGTATTCAAGCAGATGACTTAAATAAACGATTATTATGGTATGAGAATATTGAGAATGAACCACCTAGAAATTGCTTGCAAAATGGGTCAACTGTGAATGAAGATCGGTCAACTTTAAAAGGTTAAAATAGGTCAACTAATAAAAGGGAACAAGTCAAGTGTTTTCTAAAGGTTTATTTATGGACTGGATGAAGTCCTTTAGCCAATATATATTTAGAATTAAGTTTTTAAACAAGAATGTGTTAAGCATCTGTGGTCCAGTCGGGGATTCTTGTGATCGAGTGGGAGGTCGCGGGTTCGAGACCGGCTGTACTTGACGTGTATCAATGGGACTCTTTTTCTGTGCCTGTTGTACGCAACGCAACGCTCATACAGTGAAGGAAAAAAACGTGATAGAACCCGCACACCACAAGGTGTGGAAACCCTATAATCCCACCACCACCCAAGCCCTACCTGCCTCTCGGCGTCCGGCCATTCTCTGGAGACGTGCGCGTCTACTTGCTTTTGCCTCTTTTCAATGCATACGTTTTCTTGATTCCATACAAATTATCTTTGTCCATCCCTGTTTTGTTGCCAACTCTCTCCATTCTGAGGCATAACGACTACATTACGGAGACTTCGCGTCAGGTCCTCGTTGCGTCTTCAGTCGTTAATAGGCTTCATATATTCTTCGAGCTGTATGCCAGCGATTAGCAAATTCTGAACTCTCATTCTCATTCTGACTGCTCATTCACACATCAATTTGTTTATGTAAAAATTGCCTCTGCCTTCCCCGCTTTGGGATTAAAGGGCGTGACGTGTATTTTTTTCAAATGTTTTAGGAATGTTACTATGTCTATGTACGTACATAAAATTTGATGAAATGATTGGGCCTATTTTATTTATTTATAATATATTGGTGGACACTGTGTAACATTTTTATAACTCAGTAGGTTTTATAATACCATAAATATTTTATTATATTTCGATTATATCTATGTAGGTATATAGATAATATGTATATCCTAACCCTTTATTTCAACGCCATTACCACCTAGCCCAGTAAATTATAGTATCAGTCAAAATTGGTCTCATGTATCTACATTAAAACGTGATGATTATTAATCTTATTGGAACGCGTTTTTAATCTCTGTCGGAATTTTACGTGTTGAAGTACATGTTGCTGTTAAACGAAATCAATTCGAGTAGATCAAATTTGGGCAAATGGGCGTGACATGCGCTGAACTAAACATTAAACATGGATTGCTGCCCGGATTGAAATTTGGGTTTCTTTTAATGTTGCGAATTAAGTTTTCTTATATTAATATTTTCCCAAAAAAGGGAACAATGTTAAGTTCTAGAAGTTAGGTTATTTTTACTATTTTTTAGTTATTTTTATTATTCTACAAGACGTTTTATGCAAATACTAATAAAAGTATTGTGTCCCAATGGGACAAGATTCCGATACTGTAATAATAAATACACATTTTAATAGCGAGTTCAGATTATTAAAAATAATATTTTTTTTAAAATTATTTGATAATATCTTTTATATGACGTATTTTTATTTCCAATGTATTAGCATGTAATATTTTAAATCATTCTGTGTGATACGACAGAATTTAACTAATTAACGATGATTTTACCTGTTTTAAAAAGAGTCGCAGAAAAGATTACTCTATGAATAACCAATTTTTTTGTTTGTTTACATAAATTCTCCGGAGATAATGAACAGACTATAGACAGTTTTGATGTGTGTACATATACCGGATATACTACAATATTCAGTGATAATCATTACGTAGTATAAAACAAAGTCATATATCTTAAGTATTCCTTATATTTGTAAAACTACGCAATGGATTATGATGCGGGTTTCTTTAATAGAAAGTGACTCTTGAGGAAGATTTATAATACATGCTTAATACAGTAGAGAAACACCTAGTATCAACATTTCACAAGTGCGAGGCCGGGGCGGGCTCTTAGTATACTATAAAGGTCATCGAATTTTCCTTGTTTCAGATTGAATCGCTGAAGAAAATTTTACAGAAAGATTTGGGTCACACAGTGATCGAGCTTAATGATCCAGAAGCCAAACTGCATGCTTCTGATGTTCTGTTCACTGGGACAGAGTTCTTTGTCGGTATGACTTCGAGTAATGAGGCCGGAGCTATAGCGGTGGCGGAAGCTTTCCCAGAGTTTCCATGCACTCCGATTAAGGTAATGGTTTATTTAGCGGTATTATTTTGAAAATACCTACATTCCCATTTTCTAAATAATTATCATAATACTGTTATCATGTGTGTCATATGTAATTATCAAATACTCTTAGTAATTTTAAATGAGCTTTCACGGAAAAAAGGAAAGGTGCTGTAGTATCCCAGTTATTATAAAACATGATTAGTGCTCGTCGTCAAGGTCCTCTTGACAGAGGTGAAATAGATCCTTACGTGATCTGTGCTTATTTGTATTGCCGGAACAAATTCGCCGTAATGCGGTGCCTAATGGTCGTATGGCATGTGTGTACAAAACAATCCTCATTTTACAGATGTCCGCAAGTGGCCCATTAAAAAAATACATCACCGTGGCTGGCCCAAACGTGTTGTGTGTGGGATCTAGTCAACTATCGAAGGACTTGATCAAGCGAATGGAAAGGGAGGCTTCCTTCACGTATCAGACGTTGACAGTCCCTGAAGACGAGGCAGCAAACTGTCTGTATGTCAACGGAACTCTGATTCACCGTGCCATCGAGGAAGTACCTAAATCCTTTAAGGTTTGTGATGAGAATAATTACAGTTGTACGTAACCGAATTCATATTGTATACCGCAGTTTCACTTGTTATGTATTACATGACGTAGAGGAAGAGTATTGCTTATCATCATCAGCCACATGGCGTCCACTACTGGACGAGGGCCTCACCCAATGATTTCCATGATTAATTGGGGGAAAAGCCAACAATTGCCCCGCTTGGCAGGCGGGTTGACGATCGCAGTGGTGTTTTGGTTTAACTCACAGAAAGCGCCAGTGCTACCCGTCCTCCGGAGAGGTCCCACGGTCAACTCTTAGGATCCCCATGTCGGGAAAAGTTGGGCTGGTGACACATGCATTCTGTTCGCCGTCACCACACGGCTAGTATTGTACATACTGTTTTTAATTGTAATCAACTACCCCGCTTAGGGATTAAAAGGCGTGATGTGTGTGTGTGTGTGTGTAATCAACCTCATTAAATTGTTTCCAGGTCTTCTGTGAGAAGATTGATTTTGCTCGAAGGTCCATCTGTTTCTCTCATCTTGCCAAGTCCAATGCGCTGCTGACATCATGTGTATTGTTAGTTCGAAACAGTATTGTTTAATTTTTCAAGACTGGTTTTCCCGGACGTGCAATATGTGTACTTTTTGTAATTTATTTATTTTAAATGGGTCAATTTAATTCCCTTTTATTTATTTTCACCAAAATGTTGTATCAACTACACATAAATGAATCACTGGTCACAAAATAAAGACTATTAATGTCCATATAAAACGAATGTAGTTATCACTAAGAGTAGAAAATAGTTTTTTTACGACATCAGAGAATCACCTGACTGAATATTGTAAGAATCGCCAACATTTTTATAAATATAATGCAGTCGATACAACATTGCACTTTGTTAAATAATACCATTTTTCTTGTAATTCCAATTCATCTCCTAAACATTCCAATATACACTATGTATGACTTATTGGCCCATTTAGATAGTAGGTACCATTTCTTGCAGGTATATTATTGTAAAAAAGAAAATGGATCTAAATGGACTTTTACACCGTAATACGAGTATTTCTACCAATGTATGAAAATCGTTATAAAACTAGAAACCTACGCGTACCTGTTATGATTATTTGAAATTTATCTTTAGGCTTGATGATTATTTTTCTTAATTTTAAGACTTTATTTATATTTAGTAGATAATTCGAACTACTTTCCTATGGTTTATTTATGGAACAATGTTGAAAGTATGTTGAGTATTATTTAATTTAAATAATTGTATAATACAGTTCTTCTTTTTTACATAAAAAAGATTAGAGAGCAGAAAGTCGTAAATGTGGGCTTTAAACCCTTAGAGTACAAATCGTATTATCGACAAACACTGTCACATTAGTGAAAGTAATTTGAATGACTATACACTATACAGTTCACAAGCCTAGCTAGAACTGTTCTTTACCAGTGGACCATTAATTTCTTAAATACGTCTTCTAAGTTTTCGAATAATTATTTCGGAAGCAATTTGTTGCCAAGCACTCATAATATAGGTGCCAAACTTTTTGGAATTTCTCCTGAACAACCAAAATTGGATAAGACAGCACAGTGAAATAATAATGTTCGAAATGGAAGTATTTTGAGAAGTTTTTGTATTATAAATGGTATTATGTTGTGAGACTAGATTTTGTTACATTCAAACATGACATTTCAGTATATCGGACCCAAAAATATTATCTTCTAATTAATATTTACTTTTTATAGTATATTTCCAGTAAATCTGGTTAACGGCAGCGGAGATTAGCGAGAAATGTGTATCTCATAGCGTTGCCACATTCACATTTACTACTATAAATAACTAATTACAGCTAAAATGACTGCCTCAAGTAGAATGGTAACAATAATGTTAACTGACCATGACAACCTGATGGTCACTATAAAATTATCGTCATAAATCGTTGCTGTGCTTGATATTGCATTCGTTGACACATCCTTGTCATGTGGCTTCAGAAAGACAGTGTGTACTGTTGTAAGCAAGTTTGATTCAATAACTTGAGTACTTCACTGGGCATTTAGCTTAGTGTGTGTGATCTTTCACACCCTCTTAGCAACACACGAATAGTGTGTAGTGGAAATGACAATGCGGGCAATGGTTTTCACATACGGATGACCCATCGTCAGTTTTATGAGAAGTTGGAGGGAACAAGGAAACCCACGAATTATCACCAGACTCGATTTTCGTAGCTTTTATTCTTAGCGAATTTCGTATTATCTTCTTGGGAAGCAAATGCAGTCCGTCTTTGAGGTTTGACATTTTTATAATTGTAGAAAAGGGATGTGTCACACAAGTATGTAGTTTAATAATGGACATGTTATGTACAAAGTTGGGAATGTATGGAATTAAATCAAATAAAAAGGAATGCATTTGTATCTTGTTTTACCTATTTGTTTATGTTAATATAATAAAATTGAGTATTAAAGTATTTGTTTGCAAACTGAATTGCCTATAAATTTTTAAAATACTTAGGTGCCGTCGAAGTCATGACTATTATTATTATTCAGTCATAAGATGATGGTCAGATTCAATTAAAAAAATTAATACCTACATCGCTATTTCTTTCATACATCCCGGTCGTGTATTCTATTATATTTGTTTTTGTTATATTTAGTATATAAGTGAGAACTTAGTTGACTGAAAAAAAAGTTATAAGTGAAACCACGGTAGGTACCTTGTACTTTGGTATATATTATCAATCTCGATGTTATATTAGGAGCAATATATTAGAACCCAGTTCATAAAAAATCTGTCGTTAACTATATAACGATATGCTATTTATTACCCACCTAAAAATGTCTCTTGGTATCAGACATTAAAATGTTATAAACATTCGTAATATGGTTATGTATTATTGTTAGTTATTAGTCATCGTTAGCATTTTTGTAGGATTTGTTATGTACTGCTAAAACGGAGTGAATGGTTAAGATGAACTGGTTAAAGTTGTATTCATGGTCAAAACTATTTTATATTTATAAAGCTCTTAAAGTTAAAATTTAATAGTGGAACGATAAAGTTTTAATTAAACGTAAACTTTGCCCTCTAAGTTTATATAACTCTAATCACCCCTTTCTATTAAGTTTACACACAGGTACATACTTAATATTATATTTTGTGTTGGAAACCGCACAATGTACACGTAGTAGATGATTCCAAGTAGAGCGCTGAAGGCACACATTTCCTACGCACAAATTAGTTTCAAACTGTGATTTAGGCGCAGTGACAGTTTATTCCCGTTAGTGCGTCTATAAACTTGAGTGCATAATTTCTGCTGAAATTGCCTCATTATACTACTACTATAATGAGGCATATTTATTCTTTTTTGTATTTAGTTTGCTGTTTTCTCAAAAGACGACGCTACGGTGTTCTACGTCGATCATCAATTCCCCCTCTTTGAACGAAACAGTGGCCTTCGGCTTCCTAGAATCTGACCTGTGAACAAACATCAGTGCAATTACATGTTTCTTCATTTCATACGTAATCGTGTACTGAAACTTAATCAGTGTCTAGACACTGATTTTGCTGAAAATCAGTGTTAATATACTACGCACATCAAATGTGTCTAGGGATCAAGAACATTTTTAGCTCTAAAAAAGTCCAATTTATTTAAATGAAATCTAATCTTCTGGATCGGTTTCCTACCTAATTCCCCATGCCTTTATCAATAACTTATCACCACAGTTTGAATAAATTATGAATGAATTCAGTTTTTGTAAAATATTCTGAATAATTCTAAAATGTACTTGATCCCTAGACACTTTTGATGTGTGTTCGATACACACATAAAAAAAAATTAAAAACACACAAATGCTTTATGATAAATCAATGTTAATATAAAGGTTGTCATTAAAACCAAACAATAAATTGTTTAAAATTAGAAGTAGTAAGTTTATGGATATATTTACGCATTGCGATTATTAATAGGGAAATGATTTAAATCAATGTTTAGTACATAAGTCAAATTTATAACGTAATTTATCCGAAGTACCTATTTAATGGTGTTATGCGGGTCCTAATTCTTTCACCAGGTAAAATAACTGACATTTGATAATTGTGTAGTTCTTGTCTCATTTCTATATACATAAGTTGTGTCTTTTAATAAGATACATGAATTAACCAAAGGATTACTGAACAGTAGAAACAGAACTCTATATAACATCTGTATTTAGATAAATCCAACAGCATAAAGTATTCCGTGCTTAGTAACGTGTAGGTACTTAATAATCACGAATCCTTCGGGAGAGCATTTCAAGTAAGGATTTTTAAATCTTCAGGTACATAAATATTAATGTTGAATATAATATCGGTTGCTTAATGTATTGCTTGTAAAATTTATGACCTGCAATTTATAGATCTGATAATATAATATGTAATATTCCAACCTACCTATTCTTTAAGCACTAATGTATTATCATCTATATGTATCTGAGCATTAATTGGTGGTATTTATTGAATCTCGACTAAAGTATTTAAAATAAATATCTGCTTACACCCACTATGCAGTAATTAATTAAAGAGGAATTTTATTTACGATTTTTTTTCTCAGATTTTACTCATTCTATGCTCTCTGGCAGTGCCACATCATGTGATGTATCAGCATTTCTTTACTTTTTATATTAAAAAAAAAACAACGAATATAGACACTCCTAAGTTCTTCGCATTTCATACACTTTTGCAAAATGTTTTCTTTCTCTGCCTGTAGTACAAAATATTTTAACATCTTTACAAAACAAAGTAACTCGCAGCACCGTGTGAACCATTTGGAACAACTTTTAATCTCCTTACAACTAAAAAAACTATTTCAAATAAAGGTACGTTTCAAAGGAGATGGCCAGATTTTGTATGGACGTCCTTGACAATGTATAAATGTTGTGCTTAACTATTATGTGCAAAGCTGACAGTCTGTATATTAATATTTCGTTTATATGAGACGTCGGGAAATTTGCATTTTTTTAAATATCACAAATAAAATACCCTATATGACGTCGTTAACAAAGTTTTCACAGTACATGTAACTAGACGCTTGAGTACAGCGGACACCATTTTTGCGACTTAAGTGATAAGATGAATAATATTCTTCGTAAATTTCCCATAGGTAACATAATCTAACCAACTAGGCCACAGACACTGAGGGTATTTCGTTTCACGGAAGTATCATCTATAACGGTCACAGCACGTCATAAATAAATTCGTTGGAAATAACAAAAAGCATGTTTTGTCATTAATAGTAACCTTATTTGGTAATACCTATTTACAAGTTTAAATATAAGTCGCACCGAACTTCATACTTCCTTTAATAATTTGTATTTTTAGTGAATGGAACGTTCTTGGGGTGCTGTTGGTGTCTAGACAAGTGTAAACAAGAATATACAATTAGAAACTACACTTAATTTAAAAAATCTTCGAAGTTCTATCAAGATACGACGCTATACGTGATAAATATTATCTGATTTTATAAATTCGATTGGTTATTGTAGTTGGTTCTTTAGAAATTATGCTTGAGACAAAAACTGGCAATGTCCTTAGGCTTATATTGAAACTCGCGATATACACATCTCTAATATATGTGTCCCCAAGTAAATGGTGTAATTGATGGTGTACTTCGGCACATCCTACAAACACCCGTTTTTTCTATTTTGACGTCAAAATTCTGACGCCGCGGTTTAGACTTTGCAACATTATTCAATAACAACTCTACTGAACAAAAACAACTAGACTTGCAATCCGAAACTGACGAGACAACGATATGATAGACATTCAGGCGTGAAAGAGCAAAAGATATTTATCTTCTGTCCCTTATGGTGTAGCAGGGTATTCTATATACTTCTGGATCCAAACTGTCACTTACTACCAAAATGACGGTTTGGATCCAGAAGTACATGAAACTTCAAAAAGACTGAGCTGTGCTACGCGGCTTGCAAGTCTAGTTGTGTTTTGTTTGAGAGTGTTAATACTAATTGAATTAGGTTTTCAGATAATGTTGCTCCATTTAAACGCTATGAAGAATTTCGTTGATTTTTTTTAAATCACACTTGTTTTAATACATTTTTTTCTGAAAACGAATATTGTCACAAACTACTTAGCACTAATTAAGAGCTACCTGCCTATGTTACATGTACGATCGTACATACAATGGTTTCGTAGATCCACTGTTCTGTTAAACGTTACCCCAACAGGCAATACAATATGTCTGAAACCCAAAGGCTCTCAAATTCTAAATTCACTTAAATAGGCTCTATGCCCATGTACGGTCGGCCAAGAAAGTGGTCTACCAGTTTTGACACCAGTTCCCGTGTCAACAAAATATCGGTAAAGGCGAATTTTTAGATTTGCAATAAAACTAGTTGGTTGATAAGATGCCTCTACGAGGCTGCCACCATGTCCGTCCAAGTACAAAATCAGCAGGCACGTCCCATACCATTGCATCGAGGAGTGAGACAAGGGGATGTTATTTCCCCGAAATTGTTCACAAATGCAATGGAGGATATGTTCAAGACGCTGCATTGGAAAGGACGTGGCATCAACATCAATGGCGAACACATCTCTCACTTGCGATTTGCAGACGACATTGTCATCATGGCAGAAACGCTGCAGGACCTTCAACTGATGTTGAATGACCTAGCTGATTCTTCTCTACGGATCGTCCTACGGATGAACTTGGATAAAACCAAGGTTGGGCCACAAGCTCGGCGTTTCTCTGAAGGATCGAATCAGAAATGAAGTGATCCGACAAAGAACCAAAGTCATCGACATAGCTCATCGTTTTAGCAAGCTGAAGTGGCAGTGGGCCGGCCATATTAGCCGTAGAACCGATGACCGTTGGGAAAAACGAGTTCTCGAGTGGAGACCGCGTCTCGGCAAACGGAGTGTAGGACGCCCTCAGGCAAGGTGGACTGATGATATACGCAAGATGGCTGGCAGAAGCTGGATGCGAGAAGCCGAAAACAGATCACAGTGGCGTGCAATTGGAGAGGCCTATGTCCAGCAGTGGACAAGTATGGGCTGATGATGATGAGGATGATGAATAAAACTAGAAAGATATGCACAATGTTTCATTTGCTAACTGAGAAGTCTAGCATTTGTAAACAGCAGTGGCGTGCACTGGTTTTTACGACAAGGTAGGCAGTAATCCCCAAGGATTGACACCTATGTATAGGTAACTTGTCTTTACGAAATATAGGTAACCTACCTATCTACTCCCCTACAAAACACAGGACCACGACATAGGCTGATGAACAGCTTATGTCGTGAGTACAACAACGAAAGATCTTGAACTTGCTAGCGATAATTCTATTAGTAGGTCGGGTAGCCATAATGCGTAAAGATAGGCAGTGTCTTTTTGCCTATATGGTGTGCACGCCACTGGTAAACAGATATCATTTTGACCTTTGTATCCCACGCAATTTACAACAACAATCTTTTACTAAGCTAAGAACTTCTTTCACTGAAAAATAATCGAGCCGATAATCGCACTTTACTATGATGACTTGAGTATAAGTGAAATTTCTAGAGAATTAAATATGTCGGTAAGTGTTTTTTAAAACTGACGTGAATTCATTGTACGAGTAAAACATAAAAAATATCATGTTTACTTTATCTGTTCGCATTTAATTTTGTATTCTAGAGACAAGCGGTTCGCCTTTGGATAAGACGAGATGCTGAAGAAGTGAATTTGAACGATCGGAGTCGTAGTGGTCGTAGAGTTATCATCAGACAATTAACGAGCGTTGATGAGGCGGAGTTATGAGATCGCTGGTTTTATGCCTACTCGTCATTTTGCTGACATGTTTGACATGACTCCTCAAACTATTAGGAACCATTTACATTACATGGGTTTATATCACAGGCATTATGCGAAGAAAGTCTATTTAACTGACGCTCATAGAATAGCCCGATTGAATTTCGCCAGAGAATATTTAGATTTTGACTGGAGTAACTCTGTATGACGAGAAAACTTTTAATTCCAGTCAACACGGGCGTCTACACTTTTGGCGATACAATGGAACCCGATACACGCTAGACCATGTTGTGCCAAATAGGGAGTCTGGCAGAATATCTGTAAATTTGTATGAATGGATGATTCCTTACTGATAAAAAAATTGCTTTTAAATCGTCATAGCAGACCATGCGCTCGTCAGTTTTTTTATCAGTAAGGAAGAAAGTATATCTTTACATGTTTTGTCTTACGTATTGTTTGATTAACATTCCTATTAAAATAACAGGATCGTTAGAGATAAAATATCTGTATATACCTCCTAATTTCAATACTTAAACTACCTATTTACCAACTCACATAGCTTACTTGCACGCTAAAAAATATTTTGTAATTTTGTATCAATAAGGAATAGGTAGGTACCTAGTATTTAGTGCAGCCATGTAGTGTGTCTAGCATCTCTCATTGACAGCAATGTAATTAATGTTTTTTTCTTCAGGGTCTTCAACTTCAAGTAGGTACCTACCTATTAATGCTTACTTACCTAATTTCAAATATTAATATTCAGTGTTGCAGCTATTTGCCAAATCGTACCTATTCCGTTAATACAAGCACTACTACCTCAATATGTAAAAGTTCCATTTTTTATTCTAAATCTCATCATAGTCATCACCCTACGGGATCGTACTATAGGCAATGATTGAAAGTTACATATCTCCTGAATAAAAATTGTTTTAAAAAAATAATGTATGCCACTTTTTTGTAATTGGGTTTTAACCATAGAAATAGAATGTACAAGAAGAACTGTGCTCACTTGAAAACGTGACCAAAAATGGAATGCGTATGTGTGTGTGATTTTTTTATGTGTGAGTGAAGAATAGTGTTGCCTAGGTTGTTTGTTATACAAATATCGATACTTGTTGCGAATCGAGAAGAAAAGCAGGTTTCATGAAGTATCAAGTAATGTCTCAAACGTATTGAAATATTATTACTTATATATTTCACGAAAATGTTTACCAAAATAATAAACAAAACAATTAAGTCGGACTTATAAGCAAAGATGGTATACGCTTATTACAAATTTATCGTCGCATAGTCCTTACTAAGCAAGACAATAATAGACAATAATAAGACAATACTTAGATAATAATACAGTTTGCTTAGTAATAAAATTTTCTTTATTGATTAGGAAGATTACTTACAAAATAATAATGAATAGGGAAGTATAATTGTTGACGGAGGCGTGTGAAAAAATTAAAGACAAGACAAAGACTTAGTACACTTCAATAATGTACCTAAATATTATTCGCTAATTGCCCACAGCTTTGCTTGGAAGCACCTGATATTTGCACGAATTTATATAAATATAAATCACGCATCAATGTAATACAATTTAAACATATTGTGCAAGCGGTGTTGTCGTGTAGCCTTTCCATTTACCCTATGAACCAATTTGCGAAGTAGATCGTTTTGACATGGACGTGGAGAATAACATGTAATGTCTCTGTTTACATTTGACAGAGCTGGTCTTTCAATCAGTTTGATCTGTGAATAAATTAATGATCTGTTAATACACATATCAACCCCCTTACCAATAAACGCGTTGTCACTTACACAACAGTTATTGCAGGTCTATCTACTTGAACTGGTTATTCCGTATTTGACAACTACAACTGACAAGTTAAGTTGAGCTTTGTATATCTTCGAAATAGCAGACACTTTTTAGACACTTTTGATGTGTGTATATAGGCAACAGGTATTCATTGAAATTTAATATAGCTACATAAAAAAAAATGAATAGTATCTTCTGTTATTATACAAATAACTACGTAATGCTGCATATGCATGAATTTTTCTTCAAAACCCAATTGGATCTTTTTACAATTCTTGTCCATTTCGCTCCTATTTCCGAGTTCGTAGGATATCTTTAAGTAATTACATCGAAATTTAATTACATAAAGTTAAACTGGCACTTAGTCCAAACCTTCATAATGAAAATTGTATATGGCTCAAAGGTTATAAATTTCAAATATCGATACGAAAAATCAAGTGTTGTCAATCCCTAGCGTAAACAAGCAAATTTACTTTTTACACAAAAGAATCGAAATTACGGTTTTTGGCTGGTGGATTCAATGAAATATATGAAATTTATTCAATGCTTTACAAGAATCAACGTCAATTATCCTATTATATATGAAGATTCATACAACTTTTCGATCATGAAAAAATATTGTGTGTGTACATATTTACCTGTGAAACGTGTATTTCTTTGGACTATTGCTTGATGTGACATCACAATCACTTACTGAGCACGACACCATAATTAAATATAAACACTGTGTAGTTCTTCTATTATCTTAAAGGGTTTATTTCGTAAAAATACGCCCCCAAGAAAAAATGGGCAGGGTTATATAGGGTTATATTCTCTCTGACTGTCAAAAAAGTGGTCGCGCTTTTAACTTTATGCTCCCTCTCTTTCTCTCTAGTGGTATTGATAGGTTAGTATGAAGTCTCTTTCCCACACTTTGTTCGTCTTTAAGCGTAGCGGCGGGATTCTACGTCTATGGGTTATTCCGTATTTGACATACACATTTCGTATCGACATTTCGCATTTGACACAACTGACAAATTAAGTTGAGCTTTGTGTATCTTCGAAATAGAAATTCCGCAATTATTAGTAAGACCCTAAGATGATGACCCCATGACATGAATTATTAAACTAACAGGTGATTTAACCAAAAACCAGATCTCCGTTTTTTTTGTCAGCGATAAGCCCATCACCACCCGCGCACTACCTGCCTCTCGGCGTACGTGCCATTCTCTGGAGACGTGACGTCGACTGTGATGATGACAGAAAATGATTATTATTCAACAGATCAACGGCGGCCAGCTGCTCTCGCGCATCCAGGAGCACCAGTACTTCACGGAGCCGCAGGCGGCCGAGATTGTGCGCGAGATCGCGAACGCGCTCCACTTCCTGCACGGGAAGGGTGTCGCCCACAGGGACCTGAAGCCCGAGAACATTCTGTGCGTGCACCGCGACAGGCTCACGCCGGTCAAGATATGCGACTTCGACCTCGGCAGCGGCATTAGCTTCACGTCCAGCCTGGCCAGTCCGTTAGCGACGCCGCAGCTCATGACGCCGGTGAGTTTGTTATACTTTATCTTTAAACGAGCAATTCTTGTATATATATACGGCTGCACCGATTTTCATGAAATTTGGTATGTAGAGGGATTTGGGGGCGATAAATCGATCTAGCTTGGAATCTCGGAAAAGGCTGCACCGATTTTCATGAAATTTGGTATGTAGAGGGATTTGGGGGCGATAAATCGATCTAGCTAGGTTTGATTTTTAGAAAACATCTTTTCAACCGTGTTTTCGGGCATGAAAAATGAATATTAAGCAAACAACGTTTGCTGGGTCAGCTAGTTGTTTTTTATACGATACTAGCTAGCAGTGGCGTGCACACCATATAGGCAAAAAGACTCTGCCTACTGTAGTATTTTGTTTACCTGAACTTATAATAGAGTTATTGCTAGATCTTTTTTTGTTGTACTCACGACATAGGCTAACGAAAGGCCCTGTGTTTTGTGGATGATTACATAGGCAAGTTACCTATACATAAATGTCAATCCTTGGGGATTACTGCCTACCTTGTCATAGAAGCCAGTGCACGCCACTGCTGGCTAGTATTCATAGCTCGGCAAACATTTTGTTTTGCCCTATGAAAGTACACACATCAAAAGTGTCTAGGGATCAAGAACATTTTTAGCTCTAAAAAATTTAATTTATATAAATCAAATCTAATCTTCTGGATTGGTCTCCTACCTAATTCCCCAAGCCTGTATCAATGGCTTATCACCACATTTTGAATAAATTATGAATGAATTCAATTTTTGTGTGTCATGTAGTGAACTACAAATTAGCGAAACTACTAGAAATTACGAATAAAACATTAATTCATGTGAATAATTAAATGAAGTACAAAGTAATGATAACAAAGAAAATACTTTCTGTGCCATTTTTAGCGCGCTAACATTCCTTTACAACAAATTTAAATTGTAAAATAGTCGATAAAAATAACTCCCAACGAATAATAGCTTAGTAATGTATCTATAAAAACGATGGGTTACATTGGCATGCGTAACAAATCGGCATTCAATAGTTTCAACAACAAGCAAGCAACGTAGGGTACATGCACGAGCTGTTGTTTGTCACAATTGGCAATTAAAATTGTTTAAATAGTCTGCCCGTATTCTATTGATTCACGAGGGCCTTAATGTCAATAACATACCTAATCGATTTAAATTCTACATAGCGTCGTCCATTTGTAGCCATTACATAGTGCAAAACAAAGTCGCTTACCGCTGTCCTTCTCTATGTATGCTTATGTCTTAAACACGGATATTGATGCAGTTTTTTTTTATAGATAGAGCGACTCCAGAGGAAGGTTTTTAAATTTTTTTTAAATCACATCTAATCTTCTGGATTGGTCTCCTACCTAATTCCCCATGCCTGTATCAATGTCTTATCACCACATTTCGAATAAATTATGCATGAATTCAGTTTTTGTAAAATATATTCTTGATTGCAATCTTCTAAAATGTACTTTATCCCTAGACACTTTTGATGTGTGTATGTAACTGAATTTAGGAAATCTATTTTAACATAAATGAGAAATCAACTAAATTAGGTTTCCTGGAGAAAAAGTTATCTCTCATTCGAGGTCATCTTCTGCAATGTTGCCATGTTTACATTAAGTAAATGTAGAGTATTAACCCTTAATCAGACAAGGTTAGGTCTTTTTCTGATGTATTTTGGACTCTATTGACGTTAGCTATTCTAATTACCGACTCCATCACTTAAACCCCGGTGGTGTTTATCATAAAATCTATCTTTTAAGTACAATGTGAAATTATTGTTTAATGTTTAAATAGGTATGTGTCCTGTAGTGTTACATATCTTATGTTATTGTTCTGTGATAACTTCTCTGATATCTTTAGATAATTCCAGTGAAGATATTCAATTAGGTTCAAAGTATGTGTTGGTCAAGTGGGAATATGCTAGGCTTTAGACATAGGCCTCTCCAATTGCACGCCACTCTGATCTGTTTTCGGCTTCTCGCATCCAGCTTCTGCCAGCCATCTTGCGTATGTCATCAGTCCACCTTGCCTGAGGGCGTCCTACACTCCGTTTGCCTAGCCTATTGTTTTATGAAGGGTTAAAAACAAGTATGTTTCTGCATTGCTCGGGCAGGTGGGCAGCGCGGAGTTCATGGCCCCGGAGGTGGTGTCGCTGTTCGCTGGCTCGGCGGCCACGCACTACGACAAGCGCTGCGACCTGTGGTCGCTGGGCGTGATCGCGTACATCCTGCTGTGCGGCTACCCGCCCTTCCGCGCCGACTGCGGGGCCGCCTGCGGCTGGGAGCGCGGCGACAACTGTCGCGCCTGCCAGGACCTGCTCTTCAACACTATACAGGTGCAGTGACCCTCTGTTCATCTTTTAATACACACACACTTCACGCCTTTTAATCCCAAAGCGGGGTAGGCAGAGGCACTTGCTAAAGCAAATGCCCACAGTTCACCAAGCGTATTAAACCCAACGTGACAGGGGGTGAGCCCATCGCCGTTATAGGGTTCACACACCTTGTGGTGTGCGGGTTTCATCACGATGTTGTCCTTCACCGTATGTTGTCCTTCACGTACGAGCGTTGCGTTGCGTACATAGGCTCTGAAAAAGAGTCCCATTGGTACACGTCCAGTAGCCGGACTCGAACCCGCGACCTCCCGGTTACAAGTCAAGTATCCGACCAACTGGACCACAGACGCTCTCTCTCGGTCGATCTCGATCTTTTAATACGAAACAGTTTTACGATACTATCTTAAAAAAAAAACCGACTTCAATCAGTAAAATTTGCAACATATGTGATTTTTCATTGTGATTGTGTATTTGGGCATATGGAGAGAATGAATGAAAGTCGATTGACGAAAGAGATTTATAATATGGGTAATGTAATGGGCCGGGTGAGTAGAGATCGCCCCAGAAGGACATATGTTGGCCAGATTGGTGATGTCCTGGCCGGAGGTGGCGTGAAAAGTACTCGAAACCGGAGGTCATGTATGAAAAGATGTATGAATGTAGATGAAGCAAAAGGGGTATGTCAGGACCGTGACTAATGGAAATCTGTAGTCTCTGCCTACCCCTCTGGGAGACAGGCGTGAA
>SJJU01001026.1:0-12193 GCA_012932125.1 Conopomorpha cramerella
GCGTGCAATTGGAGAGGCCTATGTCCAGCAGTGGACAAGTATGGGCTGATGATGATGATGATGATAGATTTTCTTATCCTACTATAATAGAACTGTAGCAAAACTTTCTAGCCGCTTCCAATATGTGAACCAAGTGAATGAGATTTTCTGTAGACGTAGGATTAATCAATAACAATATTTCGTATTTGCCACCAGGTGGCGCAACATACACTCCAGGTGAAAAGTAGAGGGCACAGCTAATACTGTAATAACACTGTAGCTGAGAGAGTCTGTAGCTTATAACTCCATAGCCCTTTGACCGAATGTAATGAGACTGTGTGATTATGACTTAACTTATTAGCCCTCGTTAATGAAATCGCACGCATAGCTAATCTTTATACCTACTCGTACTAAATATTATAAACATTGATTTTTCTATTTGTGTGATACTAAAAAATAATGCGATTATTCGTTTAAATGGAAATAAGGAAATTAGATAAGTTGCGAATTCAAAAGTTTACAGTGACAATAAATTTGGTGCAGCGAAAATTAAATTAATAAGTAAAAGCCGGGTCCGTTACTTATTCATTAAATTTTCGCTGTCCATTGACAATGTCCTGTTAATCTTGATTAACTAAACGGAAATATTCATAATTAAATCCTGTTAATCATGAATATTAATTTCAAATAAGATGTACTTTCCGCGTATTTTTTTTTTCATAAGAACCTTCTTCTGAAATCGGTCTAGCAGGTCACGTGTGAAGCCGTCACCAAGGAAAATAGAGGTTCAGGTTTTTTGATAATTTACTGGATATTGCCGACTCGACGGACATCCGAACGCCGAACCCCTACAGCGAACCACAGAGGAACGCCGGTGTCAAATGAATGATAAGCACAACTGTTAGATGTATTTAAACCGCCTCCAAGTCCCTTCATCATCATCATCATCATGTCAGCCCACTGACGTCCACTGCTGGATATAGGCCTCCCCCAAGGCGCGCCACGACGATCGGTCTTGTGCCGATGGCCGATGGGGCCTGAAAGTCCTAGAGTGGCGGCCACGAATGGGAAAGCGCAGTGTGGGTAGACCTCCAAGTCCCTTACTCAGCTTAAATAAAATACTTTTAGACAATAGCGAGAAGGATCAGTTTATCTTTCCGTTCGCAAAACAGTAAAGATCGAAAAGATCTCACTAAGAGGCGATCACCCATCCAATGAATTCGCGCCCAGAGTTGTTCTTCGGTTCCAACATTACTCGACTCGAAATAATGTCAAAATATCTTCATCTTTTCTTTCTTTCCTGGTACTAATATTACACGGCTGAAATAACTCAACAATATAATATTATTACGTCGAATACAACAGGCTGTACCTGCGTATTTCTCTAATATCATTAATCACAAAGTAAGGTCGCAAAGATAATACCAATTAGAATCAACGAGACACAAAGTTAGGATAACTTTCGTAGAGAATCCCGTTGTATTACTTAGATAGGACATTTTCTGGAAACCGAAAATAAACAAATGGTATTTAGTTCGTAACATTGTTAGTATTTACTTTCTTTATTCGGCAACGAAGTATGTTAGAACTTAGACTTGCTTTCAAAGATGATTACGTTTGTGAAGTCCCAATGAGATATCTTGCATCAACGTAAACAGTTCCAAAAGAGTTCGTCCCATCTTCCGAAGAACGTCCAAGTTAATACAGCGTGGTCGTCAACATGGTGTATTTCTAATAATATAACCTGAAGACGGTCGATTTATCACTTGAAGCAAAAAATAAATACACTCAGAGCTTTCAGAAGTTGTGGGTTCGAACCATTGTTAAGGGCGCCTACCTTTTTTCGTACACAAAAATAGATCAATTGATCTCGAACCCACACACGAGCATTCGATGACTGTAGCGGTAACAAAACTGCTAGAACTTCGAAAAAAGTCTCGGGGCAAGGACCTGAAACTACAATGATCGATATGTCCAACTCTAGTTTCTAAGGAATGGAACAAACTACGAAACTTTCGATCCATACAGTTTCTGAATAGGTAACAGTTTGTATTGATCAATAAAGTCATGAATTAACAATAGCTTCCGGAAGCTCGAAAGAGAGGTCTGTGCCACGCAACGTGACCGGTCATTTATTGGCCGAATGAACATTAAAGTACAAGAATAATTCAGATTTTTTTACAACGTCGACTTTCAAAACACGCAAGCATGCACAAAATAAACATTTCGTCGTTGACGCCAGCCTGCTCGTTTAAAATACGAGAAGCTCGAGATGGGGTCTCTCGAGGCACGCGTTCTCTCTAGCGAATATGCCTATACGACTTTTACTATAATCACTTCTCGAGTTGGTGAAGGTAAGCGTAGAGTATTGCACACGATATATGATATCAGGACTAAATCCCTTAGGACTCTTGGGCATATATCGATGGCATTCACATGTAAAAAATATTGTTTATACATGTATATTACCGTAGATACTGTTGTTTTCATAGTATAAAACACAAAACTCAAACAACTGTACTTCCCAAATAATCGTAGTACCTATGCGCTTTTCGAAAATGAACAATGGCATTTTTAGGACAAGCCCTTACAGTTGCTAAAACAAAAGTTTAGTCCTTCATGTTCCATCGTGTATTTTTAAGTGCAAAATTACGTTACCGGATGCGGAAAGAGAAAAATTCAGTTCATTCTCGTAAAAATGTTTTGTTATAAACTACCTAGTCGTTTTATTTCCACCTGGATTTTTTTGTGGAAAAGGTAGCAATAAATCTAAATATTTCCCTACATTAGATATACGTAGTCTATCTGGTTGTTCTGTCCCTAATAATCTCTTTCGTACCGAGGTCGGATTTTCCGGTCAGGTCGGCCTTTACACGCGTGTATTGGAATAAATACATCTGATAGGGGATATGAAGAATAGATGTTTTCCGATAGTGCGTCTGCGGTCCAGTTGGTCGGATCCTTGACTTGTAACCGGGAGGTCCCGGGTTCGAGTCCGGCTACTGGACGTGTACCAATGGGACTCTTTTTCAGAGCCTATGTACGCAACGCACCGCTCGTACGGTGAAGGACAACATCGTGATGAAACCCGCACACCACAAAGGTGTGTGAACCCTATAACGGCGATGGGCTCACCCCCTGTCACGTTGGGTTAAATACGCTCGGTGAACCGTGGGTATTTGCTTTAGCAAGTGCCTCTGCCTACCCCTCTTAGGGATTAAAGGTGTGAAGTGTATTTTTATTTATTTTATGTTTTCCGATTTTTAGACCTAAACGATATGCACACAAAATTTCGTATAATCGATCTTGCAGTTCAAGTTCAGTGCAATTTCATAACAAATGTAACTAAGTAAAAGACTTGAGTAAATCAACTCCACTCAGAGCACCCTACTATACAGAGGTTGATAGTTTAAAATAATACACAGAACAGTATTTTATAAATCTCAGAATTCGCTGCTATAATAACGAGTAACTATATCAATAAAAGCGTTTAGTAATATACTCGTTATTATAGCAGTCAGCGTGAATTAATATATATAGTATTGTATATTAATTCACGCTGAACACGCAATATGGCCATAGGAATTATTATTCTATCCATTACGTGCATTACATTTCTATAAATTATCCAACCCAAACGTATCCCGCAGTCTATGTATATTGTTTGCAATAATTGTAAACAGAGGCCGGGTCGCGCGAGAACGTTCAGTGATTTTATGATCTTCAATGGCATTGATATCAACGTTACATAGACTCTGTTGTGATATCAATGCAATGTGCTGATATTTGTGATCGGAAACACCTGCTTTTATTTTCAGCTGCGATCATTCACTCTTCCCATTACTGTACATTACATTTGTATCATCATCAAATCATAAATCAGCCCGTATTTGTCCACTGCTGGACATAGGCCTCTCCAATTGCACGCCACTGTGATCTGTTTTTCGGCTTCTCGCATCCAGCTTCTGCCAGCCATCTTGCGTATATCATCAGTCCACCTTGCCTGAGGGAGTCCTACACTCCGTTTGCCGAGACGCGGTCTCCACTCGAGAACTCGTTTTCCCCAACGGTCATCGGTTCTACGGCAAATATGGCCGGCCCACTGCCACTCCAGCTTGCTAAAACGATGAGCTATGTCGATGACTTTGGTTCTCTGCCGGATCACTTCATTTCTGATTCGATCCTTCAGAGAAACGCCGAGCATAGCCCTTTCCATAGCACGCTGTGCGACTTTGAGCTTGTGGGCAAGCCGTGCCGTCAGTGTCCACGTCTCAGCTCCGTATGTCATTACAGGTAGGACACACTGATTAAAGACCTTTGTCTTCAGGCACTGTGGGATCGCTGATGTTAAGACTCGACGTAACTTCCCAATTGCTGCCCAACCCAGCTGAATTCTTCTGTTTACCTCGTCCTCGAAGTTGTTTCTACCCAACTGCAATGTCCGCCCAAGGTATACGTATTTTTTAACAACTTCGAGAACGGTGCCGTGTACTGAAATCGGTTCCGGTAGAACATGTTCATTGAACAAGACCTTGGTTTTATCCAAGTTCATCCGTAGGCCGATCCGTAGAGAAGAATCAGCTAGGTCATTCAGCATCAGTTGAAGGTCCTGCAGCGTTTCTGCAATGATGACGATGTCGTCTGCAAATCGCAAGTGAGAGATGTGTTCGCCATTGATGTTGATGCCACGTCCTTTCCAATGCAGCGACTTGAACATATCCTCCATTGCATTTGTGAACAATTTCGGGGAAATAACATCCCCTTGTCTCACTCCTCGATGCAATGGAATGGGACGTGTCTGCTGATTTTGTACTTGGACGGACATGGTGGCAGCCTCGTAGAGGCATCGTATCACTTGGATGTATCGCCAGTCAACTTGGCAACGCTGCAGAGACTCCAGAACGGACCAGATCTCAACCGAGTCAAAGGCCTTCTCATAGTCCACGAATGCTAGACACAGGGGCAGGTTATACTCTTCAGTTTTCTCTATGATCTGCCGAACTGTGTGGATGTGGTCTATGGTGCCATAACCGCGCCGAAATCCAGCCTGCTCCGGAGGTTGAAATTCGTCGAGTCTTCGCGCAAGACGGTTTTTGATCACTCTTGAAAACAGCTTGTAGACGTGGCTTAGAAGAGAAATGGGTCGATAGTTCTTCAACAGGGTTTTGTCTCCCTTTTTGAAGAACAGGACGACCACACTTCTACTCTACGCCTCCGGAGTTCTTCCTTCGAAGAGGACAGCGTTAAAAAGCTTTTGGAGCTCCCTCAATATCGGTTTACCTCCAGCCTTTAATAGTTCGGTTGTAACGCCATCCTCTCCTGGAGTTTTTCCGTTTTTGAGCTGTCTAAGAGCGATCTCAATTTCGCCAGTACTGACTTCTGGCAGGTCTTCGGTGAAGTGGCGTGTCAATGTGGTTCTAGAGTCCCCATTTTCGGGATCAGGACGAGATGCATGCGATGCGTACAACCGGCCATAGAAGTCTCCAACCTCCGAAAGGACTGACGGCTTCGAAGTGACGACTTCTCCACTTGCTGTGGTCAATTTCGCAAGGTGGCTTCTTCCAAGAGATTGTACGAACACTTTTGATCTCCGATTCTGCTCAATCGCTGTTTCTATTGAAAGAGTATTGTAGCGTCGGAGGTCGTGCGGCACGTGCTTACTAATCTCTTGGTTTAG
This sequence comes from Conopomorpha cramerella, assembly GCA_012932125.1. NCBI lineage: Eukaryota > Metazoa > Arthropoda > Insecta > Lepidoptera > Gracillariidae > Conopomorpha > Conopomorpha cramerella. The sequence goes on from SJJU01001026.1 coordinate 5,657, forward strand.
AGCGAAGTGACGGGCGGATCTTCACGTCGTTCCTTCATCAGCCGTAAAGTCTCCTCAGAAAGCTTTGACTTACTGCCCTTACGCTGCATTTCACAAAATCTCGTACCCTCTTCCCTGAGGACCCTAGTCACAATTTCGAGGTTCTTGTTCACGTCTGCTGTGGTTTCCACGGCAACGAATCGGTTCTCCAAACTCAGCTGGAAAGCTTCGGATCCCATTATGGTTTGGAGCATGGTTGGTTGGAGCCTGGCTTTCATCAGAGAGAGAGCCTCTGACTAGTCGGTGATAGTCATAGTATCGGGGCTTTGCCAGGTCCACTCCCTAAGGGGCTTTTTCTTAAACCATGAGTTCATCAGAAATAGCCCCTCTCGTTCGAGGAAATTTACTAGCATTTGCCCCCTATGATTCCTTGTTCCAAATCCATGGGATCCTACTGCCGATTCGTTGCAAGTCTTCGTTGGTACTCCCACTTTAGCGTTAAAGTGGGAGTCGCTTTACCTTTAGGCGTAAGCTTAGGGTATTCTACTTGGAGCGACAGAAACTTCTCCACTCCCATTCCAGCGCCTGGCGCCCCAACTAGACTTTGACTCGTCGGTGATCGATCAAAAAAGTACCTATGTATTTTATGTATTACTGTCAGATAGGTGGGTATACTTACCTACTTACTTACCTTTACGTATTTATTTTATTTTTTCTCTCTCGGTTATGTAGAAATTTATTTCATTTGTTAGGTGGGGAAGTTTAGGCAGACACACACACACATACACACTCACTTTGAGACACGTAGGTACAATAAAACATTAAGTTTTGTGACAGATGCTGGGACTCGTTGACGTCGAGAGCGTCACTTTTGGCACTGGCTGAAAATCAGCGCTGTGGGCGCAAGCCCCAGCACAATGCTGAGCAGGCTGCCATTTTGCTGTTATAGGGACGCACTGTGTCCCGATGTCCCGCCTGGCATCAGATGTTATACTCACTTGGTGATATTGCATCTGCTGCTTGGTGGGGCGGAGGGGCACAGAACTTAACTTTTTATTTTTTTATTTATCTGTTATTTTATTTGTAAATGCCGTCCTTAGCAGTAAATAAATGCTCTTTCTTTCTTTCTTTCTTTCTTTCTAAAGTCCCCCATAACAACGCTGTAATGCGTCTTATTAGTGGAGTGGAGGGCCCTCGATGTATCATCGAACAGGTTCTCTACCTCATCGTCCGAGTGTGTCGAGGTCGGTGCATACACTTGTACCACTTTAAGACTATACCTCTCGGTAAGTTTTATGACAAGGTATGCTACCCTGTTCGACACACTAGACACTTCCACAACGTTGTTACACAGGGACTTATTCACAAGAAACCCAAGGGATTGTTGGTCGCCCTCGTGGAAGTAAATTAGGTGGCCCGATTTGAGAGTAATGGTGTCCTCTCCCTCTCTTTGGACTTCGCTTAGCCCCAATATGTGCCACCTAATTTTCCAAAGTTCCACCTCGAATTGCGCCAGATACGAGTCAAGCCGTAGCGTGCGTCCGTTGTACGTCGCCAGGGTCAGTTGTTTGTGGTGGCCTCCCATAACCCGGAGATTATTCGCACCCCCTGCTCCGTTACGCCGTTAGGCCGTGGCCTTGTTGTGCTCAAATTGAAGGTAAATGCCCATAATCGCCACGCTGGGCAGGCGGGTTGGCGATCGCAGTGGTGTTGTGGTTTAACTCAAGAGAGCGTGGCTGTCCGTCCTCTGGAGGGTTCCCTCGGTCGTCTCTTACGACCCCCATAGCGGGAAAAGTTTGGCTGGGGTGGTGACTTATGTATTCTATTCGCCGTCACCACACGGCTTTATGCGATGCACCTGAACTTTTCATCTATGGACGGTTTTGTCAATGACAATATTAGTTATAGATGCATTATTATTACCTATTGTAAGTAAACAAACGAACCGCCTATTTCTGAGAAGTAAGAAATATACCTTCGTGGTAGGTAGATTATCAGCCAAAGTCAGCCACCTGGTAGGACATAAGACGCGGCCGCAATTGATTTATTGCCTCAGTCAATGGTGCGTAGAGACAATAGGCATGTAATAATGAAACATTCTTAGAATTTCTATTGTGTACCTAAACATATTTTATGTTCTTATTTTATTTTCATACAAAAAAAGGACTAGAACCTGTACATAAACGATTGCATACTCGACATAAGTACAAGTAAATAAGGCAAATACATGTTTCATTTGACACCTAAACTTTGGGATGTTACCTGTCTAGTTATAAACTACATAAAATTGAGAATTTGTACGAATTTAGTTTTCACCCGTGCTTTTGTATTATAACCCAGGTCGAAATGGGTTAAAACCCAAATCACCGGGTTAAAACCCATCGGGTGAAAACCCATTGCCCATCTCTAGACGCATAGGTTTTAATTCAAACAAAAAAAACATGCAGTTAAAGGTTAAGGTTATACTGTGACAACATTTTGTCCTGTAAGTAGGTACCTACCTACATAACCACTGTCAGCGCTTCTGTTTCAGATTGTGAGGAAATTCAAAGAAATATAACGTCGTTAGAAGAAAAAATTAAAACTCATGACATTTATTTTCATAAACAACTAAATTATTTGAAAAAGGAAGAGGAAGTACTTAGTAGTGAGGTTTGTACAATATCTTGATACACTATCTATACCTATCTACCTACCACATAATTATAGCTATACCTTGTATACATTATATATGTAATTTTGTTACATGTATAGGTAGGTACAGTCAAGCATTGTCGGAGCTGTGACTGAAAGAGTTTGGCAGTAATAATAACTGCCGACAATGCAATTATTTATCTATGGCAAATGACAATTTTGTTGCCTATATTGTTGAAAACCCAGTCATAGAAAGTAGCACAAATTGGTACATAAGTATAGATTCCTATTCTTTAGATTAACTACACGTTACAAAATTCAACTGACATGTTGAATTTTTAAAATGGAAAACGTGCATTTGAGGTACCTAATATTGTTTAATTCCTAATACCTATTATAGGTACAATCGTACCAACCTACTTACCGTATTTTTACAGATAGAACACCAAGCTATGGATACTCCAGCCAAGGGAAAAACAAGACCAAAAAAGAAAGTATTGTCCTTGGAGGATATAGTGCCTAGTCCAGTCAAAACTATTATGAACACTCCATTTCGAAATAAGGTAATTGACTGATGACGACTCCCCTATGTGGCAGGATGGTACAGTACAAGTGGCGAAGGTACCATAAGCCTTCTCTGTAGATAATAGTAGTTCAGCTGAGTTGAACATCTTAAATGTTACATTTCTGTATCATTTCTAGGCCCACCTCAGTATCGTTTGTACAGTCAAATACCTACTGCCAGAGAAATTTCTAAAATAAAAACAATCTGTCAAATATAGTGAGAAACGAAAGAAATGGAGTTACTTTATTTTATGATCATTCGTCTTCGGACTAGCTCTCTTGTTGATATTTTTTGAAGAAAACTTATCATTGTCAATATTTTCAGAGTTTCACACTTTATCAGACAATCCGGAATTAATTTGCTCCAATAGTCATTAATTACTACTCAGTTAGTCACTGTTCATCTTCTGTCTGAATCTAGAAACCTAGGTTTTAGTTACTTTTCTAAGTTACTAGTTCGTTTCTACTTAGGTACTATAAGATTACTACCTTATTACGTACTGTAGTTTATAAAATTTTACCAGGCTGTACAAGAATATCAAGATTACCTACACAAATACAAAAAATACGGAGGTTGGATCGACTATCAACACAACGTATTTGTACAGATATGGAAAAAGCATTTTAACAGCAATAGCATCTGCAGTATGGGCATAGATTTGGATTCGAGGGCGTTCGAACCATTTCTTACTGACGTAATGAATAAAATTCAAGGTAAGTTAAAATAAAATAGGTACACACATGTTGTTGCGTTGTAATTTTGCGTCCTAATCAGCATTTAACAATAACCTTTGTAGCGGAGGATTCAAATTGCAAGTTAGTCAAAGCTAAGTCAGAGCCGTTGTGCCTGTAATCTCGGATGGTATGGTAGGATATAATAGAAAGTAATGCTGTAGGTATGGGGAAAATTTTGGAATCATTAACACAATATGGTTGGGATGGCTCGTAACGAATGTATGTAGGTTTGTCGGACTTCTCTCTCCTTCTTTATCTCTTTTGTCCTATGGCACCGCAATGGTGCTGAGCGCGACGCGTCGTCTAGTCCTCCGCGACCTATTTGACAAGCTTGCGAGACCGTGTGCTGCTGAAGGCAATGATGGCTACATTGGAAGCACATTTTCGTACAGTGTTTCCAATCTAATGCTATGCTATGCAATCTGGTCTACATCTACAAGACCAAAAGGAGTCGACGTCTTAGTGCCCAGAGGTTTAATCCGGGTTATTTTTATTTCGTTTTAATTTTTTTATTCAGGTGTCAACTATCAAGATGTAATACAACACGCGGAATGGTACAAAAAACTTCAAATTTTAACAGAAAAACAAAATGAAGCTCTTGAAGAATGGAAAGAGAGACGAAATATAAAAAAGACTCCATCTGTTCGTAAAAAGGTGTAGTACTAAGTCACTGACCTAACCTTCCTGCGGTCTTTGTATTCTATGCTGTAAATAACGTTACTAAATGAAAAATTATATTATTGATAATGTGGGACTGATTATTTTGATTTTGGCAACCCCGGCATATGACACTATAAATTATTGTTTACTAATTAGACAAGGGATGAATGCGCAAGAAGGCAGAAGCTGGATGCGAGAAAACAAATCACACTGGCGTGCAATAATTGGAGAGGCCTATGCCCAGCATTCAACTATTATGGGCTGATTCATGATCCAGTGAATTATATTAATTACTCAAAAATTTTTTCATTATTTTAGTACCTACACGATAATTAATTTTAAATTCTCCTTTCAGAAATGCACTGACTCTAAAAGAAATATTGGCAAAGAATTATCGGTCACAGGTAGGTTTCTAAATAAATAAAATTACTATTAAGCACTTACAGTTTCTACCTACCTACACTAGTCGTGAAAACGGCAAGTAGATAGGAAAGTAAACCAGAATCGTTTAAAAAAATATTTACGACATTGTTAAAACTATTTAACTATTTTTCAGATTTCGTGCCATGTAGTGAAGATTTAATAGATTATGTGTAAGTACCTAGGTACCTAGATTCGTGAGAAAAAAATCCGGGTCACACATATTTTTTTTATCTACATCTAATTATCTCGCGATCGCAATAAAAGTTAAACTATTTTTAAAGACGATAAAATAGCAAAAAAGAACTTCGTAATGTATTTTCTTGTATTCAATAATCTGGAAGTAAGTAGTTATTTCCAGAATTGTATTGGCGGTTTATGTAAAAAAAAAACTGGACAGCGTAAAATCTGGAAGAGTGGAGAAAGTGAAGAGAGTCATTTGCCCTACAGTGGGATCCAATAGGCTAGTAATAATAATTTATGTAGGTAATGTGAATGTGACCTGGAATTTTTGCTCACGAGTGGATTTCAAATATTTTGACTGTAGGTACTAAGTAACTATCTATGTGGCCCTTACCTGTAGATACATCGCATCTAACTATTGAAATTAACTATTCAGAATTATTAAATAAAATACGTAAGTTAGTAATTTACCTACATAATTTTGGTAAGTAATTACCTAATGTCAGGGATAGTAGGTAGGAGAGAAGCTTTTCTTTTAATAGCCGAGTTATCAATGTAAAAATAAATGAACTGTCAAATTATTTCAAAATATTGATGCCAGCCATTTACAGTTGGAATTATTTCGCTCTGGGCTCTGGCGGTCCTTGTATAGACATCTACCTACGCAAAGTTCACAACCTACACTTAGGGAGCCGATACTTTCATCTTATAGCCTAATGGTACGGTCGTGTCCGTTGTAGTAAATTAATTCAGTATTTAGTGGGAGGAAATTATGCTTATGTAGGTGTATGGAGCGTAGATGTAGGTACCTACCTATTGTTAAAATAAAAGTTTGAAAATAGTTGGTCCCGCTTTAATATTGTTAAGTATCCAAAGAATAGGTACCTAATCGTGAATAAAATAGAGCAGTGTTCATAACCCGTTAAATTAAAAAAAACAGACTAGATTGATACCTAACTACCTATAGGTACCTAGTTACTTTGTGAACGGTGGGAAATAAATCTTTTGTTCTAGATATGACTTCAACAGCAGCGATTTCAGCCGAGACTCGACATCTATAAGTTCATCCCATACTTCAAATGCCTGTCAAACTAAAGAAGTGAAACAAAGAAATAAACCTCTAAGTGCTGGAATATTCCGCCCAACTAAGCAGTGGCTAAATAAATGTAACTCTCCAGATGAACCGGGCATAATGAACTATTATAATACGAATGTTGAAGAGCTTAGTAAAGTGTGAGTTAATTTCCCCCTTTCTCATAATCTACTAACATAGGTTATCCAAGTCTAATGTGTGTTAATCATCATAGATAAATAAACTGTACTATACACATATTGAAAACCCATTTCAAATAATATCTTAGT
>SJJU01001027.1:0-15503 GCA_012932125.1 Conopomorpha cramerella
AACTTTCTAATTATGACTACGCATAATAAATAATCACCCCATGACACTTTTGGAAAACGCGGCAGCTTTTTGATTCTCGAAAGAATAAACTCAGGCACATTAAGTGAGTTCAATTGTATATTTATTTTTATCCGAATAGTGCGAAGGTCCACCCTAGGTGACATTAATGTACGTTTCAAAAATACATTTAAAATCACAAACACACTCTAGTAAAAGGGTCCTGGTTATAGGTACCGCATAATGTTATGATAGTGCTTTGTTCAACATCTATTAATTATTATAGTTAATGTTTATGCTTTTTCTCATTATGTATGTATGTCCGTCTACGTCTCATTAGTATGCTAGGAAGGCGGCTGTGTCCCCGGACACGGTGCGCAGGCGCAGGAGGCGATCGCATTTGTCAAGGCGATCTCTTACGACACCACCAATAGGAATGTACCTATACACGAGGAAAAACGTGTCTATCATCATACATTTGTAATATGTTCTCGTTTCTCAAACTCCCGATAACAAATTACTAAAAGTTGTTGTTGAAATTGAAAAAATCCAGATTTTAATATGTCATTTTAAAAAACCGTTCCTCGCGGAGTAAATGGTACTTCAAAATCTGATAAAGACGCCGTAAGTTAAGTAAATTTCTTATAAAATATTGCTGACTGAATTAATGTACCCGAAACCAGCGAGCGTGTATGTAGAAACGTATTTACGTGAAGCGAATAGGCGAAAGAGACTTGCCCTTGAGACAAGTGGAGATATATTATGATCGTTTGCTAATTCTTAAACGGTTGGAGCGTTTTTAAAATCCAAAATCCACTCTGGATCATGGACATAGGACATAGGCTGTAATTTATCTCAAAAGTTCCTACGAGTAATGGATAAATTGTGAGTAATACCGCTGAGGTACAACTGTGTATACATATGGCTTGCTTTTTGTAAGGGGTAACTGTGTAAAAAGTACTTATTTGACTGACATGTTTTGGATTATGTTTCGTTAAAGAGTTATTTTCTAACACTATCTATGAGCTTAGAATTAGTCCTTTTGTTAAAAATAATACAAACAATGATGATTTAAATATCTACAACGAAATAAACAATTATTAATTCTCCTCTCTAATTAGGTATAACTAATTTGCACACCACACAATTTATTCGTTAACACAAAGCGTTATTTGTAAAAGAAGTAGGAAGTGTAATAAGTATCAGCCCTAGTTAGGGTCGTTATTTTAAATTAAATTAAACACCAGAAACCGTAAAAGGAATCGTATAAAACTAAGCGGAACTAATGAGATGACATCTCGTGAGAGTATACAATAACACACATTCGTAGTACTTAACTGCAACCCACAACAGAAAACGAGAAAAAGATTACACACTTACGATTCAGCGATGTATATTAACACCAACCAAAACAAACACTGGCTCCGTTGTTTAACGTCGGGCACACTTTATAAAATCGATATTTTATATCACATCAGATATGCAAACAATAAAAATGTTGTTATAAAGATTATGTTAAGACGCGTCACAGGCGATATAGGGTGCCGGAGCGTATTCACGGCTCGTAGTCAAGTGGCTCTCTCCAAAGATTAGATACCAGGGAGGTGAGATGTAGAGTCACGAGTGCGCCTCGCGCATTCGGCCACACTCAACTCACAAAATGTACGACCATATCCGCTGCTGACTACCACACGGTCACCTACTATAGCACCAACGTAAAATAACCCTTCATTGCATAGCGTCTGTTTGTAATATCATATCAAAATGCAATATACACCAACCCATTAATACGCTGGACGTACGTGATGGAAACTGTCATGCCCACTACAATGACCAACGACCTTTGAGACGTTTTTACTCGAGACGTGGACTCCTAAATACTAAAAGATTTCAATGACACTACGTCACTGATAAATGGTCATAAAGCAATAATAATATTATAAAACAAAATTACTTTATCGTACAATATATGGCAGTGTAATTTATTTTAGTGTTTTGATTATTTCTTTGGGCGTATTAGACTCTTGAACTAATTATCTAGGGCGGCGAGAAGAGTACACCTACACCTAATAAGAACGGTCTATTGCACGATACTTTATAGTAGGGAAGTAAGGCCTTCCTAGAAATCTAGGCAATTTTTTACCATCTAACTTAAAGTCGTTGTGGAACCGTATCAGGACGATAAGCGGAAAAATTACTTGTATGATATGTTGTACACAAGTTCACAATTGCAAAGTTCGCGTTTGAAAATAATTAAAAACGATATTTTTTTACTGACAAAAATACGTCATACGTATTGGCGCAGAGCCGATTGAGATGATTGTATACAGATTCTTTATAGCGATGATGTCTTCTAAGTCACTTTTAGTCTAACAATTGGAGCTTACAGTTACAGATTGTAAGTTGGCCTATCGGAAAATAATCCTTTTATTGATTTATTATTTGCTTCATCTATTAATGAGTTTCAAAATGAACCCCTTACATTTAATCTTTAAAACAATTTTATCAGCTCTTAAAAAAATTATATAGAAACAGTGCGCGCTTCTTAAAAAAAAAATAACTGTAATGATTGTTTATAAATAACAGGACCACGAATTCAGTACCGCGAATGTTCCTGGAGCCACACACCCTAGTACCTATCTGCAATTATTTTTTCGTGCTTCTACCGCACCCATAAAATAAAATACATTGTATAGAAACATCTGTACAAAACTAGTTGACCCGGAAACCGTTGTTTTACAATGTACGTACATTAATATCAGTGTTTCCCTGCTATTAAAAATCTTTCTCAAGAATCACTATATCTCCTGAAGAAAACCGCAACAAAAGCCGTTGCGTAGATTTAAAGATCTAAGCATACATAGGGACAGACAAGGGGAGGCGACTTTGTTTTATACTATGTATTGATATTGATTATGTGCACAATGAGAGTACGAGTTGGAACTTACATATTAAGCTTCCCAAAATCGTTACCTAAGACAGTTAACTACGTACTTTGTATTCATTGATTCGTGTGTACTGACATTGCTTTGTTTTTCCTGACTAATAGGTACGTTGGCTGGTTGAAGCTGTGACGACGGAGTCTTTTCATAATAGCAGTTTGCCAAATTTTGGGTAACGTATTTATTTACGCCTAGGTTACGTAATTTCCTCTACATTACTTAGTTATTGTTCATCTATTGCTAGGCTGTGGTGTAAATTTTCCTGCCATGTTGGTCTACGAACTAAAAATGTGGTATATATTCAGGTGGGGTCACATCAACCCCAAAAAAATGCGGAAAATTACAAATACTTCATTTTTCCGATGCACGAGTCAGTTTTTAAAAGGGTCGTGAACGTGGAGTTATCCACAAATACTTACACACGTCTGTTCTTTGACATTGAATGGCGTGAGTATGTTAATTTCCTTTATTTCAACAGCATCCTAAGGGATAATTGGAGGTTCTAGAGGTCCTAAAGATGAGTGGAAACCAGTTATCACCAATACCTATTATTTGCACAACAATCCTTCCCTCTAAGTCTCCATAATCCGAGAAATAAGTGTATTGGTTCTGTCCACTTCATTGAGGATTATGGACGAGTGGGTTTATATAAGTATCTACCTATGTTCCCAATGCCAGTACTTTTAGAAGATACTCCTCTTAACGACTATTGGCCTACAGGTGTACCAATTTTAAAATTAAAAACAGGTACGGAACTTAATGGTGATTGAAAGGTTTTTTCGGTAATACAGATACTACATTTCTCAATATTACAATTGAGTTTCAAATTAGCGTAAACGCCGTGCGCGCAAAATAATTGCGCATAATTATTTTCGACATATAAAAAAAATACCCTTCACGCTTTTTAATCCCAAAGCGGGGTAGGCAGAGGCACTTGCTGCGCGCCAACGTGACGGGGTGAGCTCATCGCCACAATTGATTTGAAAAAATCTGCAGTATTGCTATTGGATATTGGAGAGTGGAAACCCATCAGTTTTTTAATGTTATTTTTTTATACATGACACGAATCTTTTGTGTAATAAATTTAGTATTCCTCCAATTAATTTTAGCGGCAAAACGAACACAATAAAAGCTATTCGAGAACAACTGAGTTTCCAATAACGAATTTACGATTGTACCTATTAAGTACCGATACAAATTTACAAATTTCGAAATATTTTGCAATTTGAATGACTAGGCCCTTGATTTCCATTAATGAACAAAAGCTGTAAAACGTAATAAGACTTAGGGTTTAAGTACATTAAATTATGACATCTTTACCTGTTAACATGTCCGATATTGTCTTGTACAAGCTATAAAGATTAGCTTTATCGACGAATTGCTCAATAATTGTAAAACTTTTTATATTGGTATTTGATACGTCATTAAATACCTATATGGCTGACTAAATTGATAAAATATAACATAGACCTAAGTCCATAATTACTTTTGAAATAAATAAAACCTTTGGAGTCTTGACACTAAAGTTTTAAACATTTACATATAAACTCCTAAAAAAAAAAACGAAACGAGGTGTGCATACACGCGGGCCATCCAACACTCAGAGCGAAAGAACGAAAGAAAGGATCATAATAGCCATTACGAAATAACTAAATTTAACAAAGTTTTACTTAACTTTGGTGAACCTTATGTCTATCGAATTAAGGGCGAAATAGTTTTTAGTTTACGTCTATGTGTGAGTGTGATTAGTGCAAGCAGTTTTCGAACGTATGCATGGAGTAAAATACGTGGCTGTCCCTACATGTTTAAAATTGCCAGTTCCTATAGTTCCATATAGTACAGGTCTATGAAGTAACCTGAGATAAGAAATGGTCTTGAACGATAATCGAGCAATCTTACCGTTTTTATATTTGTAATATACATCGTGCAACATAGAGTTCATTCATTCGAATATTACTGTCAAGTTGCATACTCTAGTGTATTTGATGAATGTTAATTATAAGAATATTAATAAAAACGTAAATGGCGCCCAGGTAGTCCTGAATGGTCCTACTAACTTGCGTAGCTAGCTTGTTTAAAAATATTGAGAAGAAACGCTACAAAGGATTAATTAGCGCGTGGGTAAAAAAATGCTAATTTATGTAAGTCCATCAAGTCTTGTTTTTAAATGACTTCAAAAGAAAACACGAGGATTTTTTTTATGTTTGTTACCTGATAACTTTTGACTAGGTGAACCCATTTGGACGATTCTTTTATTTTTTAAAGCTGGTACTTCCCGTTTGGTGTAATTTAAATTTGGTTCAGTTCCGACAGTGACATTCATGAGAAAACCAAATTTTATTGGTTGATGTCGGTTCTATTTTTATTAAAGATTTGATGAATACTCCACCATACCATACACGCAAACTAAGCACCTATATAAAACAAAACTAGAAAAGTAGAAAGGGAGAAATGCAGGAATAGCATGAAATCACATCGCGCCCATATCCTTTTTGGATTTCATAGCCATGTGTGTACATGGTCTAGTGGTCAGGGTCAGGGTATCTGCCTCTAGGATGACGGTTGCGGCTTCCATTCCCGCCGCCAACATAATGCTTTAATGAGTAAGTTAGCAGAAAGAGTTATTTTCGCATTTATAATATTCGTATTGATTATATTACAGTACCTTCGCTATAGCGTAGTAGCGAAGGTAGCGCGTAGATTATAGTACCTACGCATACGCATGAATAGACATCGTCACATCGTCTACGGCATGCTAATACTTGGTAACCTAGGTTAGTTAAGCAGTTAAATAGGCTTAGGCTTTAATTTATCAGAAAATTTAAACTTAAGCTTGGCGAGTGCGTGTGCCTACCCTGCTTTAGGATTAAAAGACGTGAAGCGTATTTATTTATTTAAAACTTATTTGGTTTAAGTATCATGTAACGTAATGATAGACAGGTACTAAGTTGAAAGAAGGAGCCTCTTTAAAAAGTGTAGGTATTATGAACCTAAAGATATTTGATATTAGAATGATAATTCTAATATCAAACTCGTTTCTGTATTTTGTATCAATACAACCATTATATACATGCGTAGAACAATACATACAAACATCTTCACATTCGTATGACTATACAATGCATGAAATATTTGACCTATAAATTCAGTTACATAAATAATTAATTAAATAAATTATAGTTACTCACTTATTAGAAACAGGAATATCGTATAACACAGATTAAAACGGAACTTTAAACACGATTTCTTGTAATTAATTCATTACAAAAAGCCAAAAAAAATACGATTTAAATAAAAGCAAGTTAAGTTTTAAGCGCTTAAGTCGCGGCCGTGTGTACCAATCTATGTTCAGTACACAATAGACTTGTAAAATGATAAATAATAACAGTTAAATGAAATTGACATATTCAAGTGGTTTGTCAAACATGTGCACATCTGATATCCGATCGTCATATGACTCGCTTGTCATCCTTCGTAATAATATCTATCTGTCTTCACGGTTAACAAACTGAAACAGGTGAATAAATTTAATAGGTAAGTATAGAAGCAGTATATACAAGTTTTAGGTAGATATGTAGGCATACTCGCGGTACAATCTTCGCCAACTCTATGCAGATGCAATTCATTCTTTAGATACTATGACACGTGGTGCCAAAATACATAAATGTTCAATATTAAAGTTGAAATACAGAAAGGTACTAACGTACTACAGAAACGAGACTGACTAATATTTATTAAAAAAAAAAAACTTCAGGCCTTTAAATGGCAAAGCGAGGTAGGCAGAGGCACTTGCTAAACAATTTCCAAGCGTATTTAACCTAACACTCAGCTTATCACCGTTATAGGGTTCACACACCTTGTTGTATGCGGGTTTCATCACGATGTTGTGTAGCATAGTTTCACCTTTATTCTTTAGTATCAAAGTATAGTAGAGTGATAGTTGGGAGTTGAGGACATTGAGTTTTACAAGCAGGGGCTGTGAATTATTTTTATTATAGGTATTACTTAAAATCTACTTTTGGAGACCATTGGATGAATCAAATCCCGGGTATTAGTTTTTCTAGTAAGAAATAAGCCTATTGTCGAATCCGTTCTATCACATTTCCGTTTTTGTTTTACATTTTTTATTATCAGCGCACACTAAGCAGATCTGTACCTACCGCTAAAGAACTCTAAATGGTTTTTCATGTATTTAAGGCTTGTTGACACTCATTTAAATAGGTACCCACTTACCGGTACAGCATGTGGTAGCAATATAATAATACAAGAAAATACGCAGTCTCAGCATGGTGTCTGGCTTTTACAGAGCGTACGTAACGTACATAACGTTACGTAACAAACGGTGAGGAAAATATCGTCCAAAATATGCATAATAATTTTAAAGAAAAAAAGGACCGATTTCATCCAGTACCAGCGAAACTACGATTTTTTTAAAATTCTCCTTGATGGTCTGACGTCATCAAATCATGATATTCTTATTGTGGGACCATCTTTGAAATATCTTCATTCTAGAAAAAAAAATAATCATAAAAAACAGCGAATTATCTTACATTACAATCAATGTGTGAACAATCAATTAAACATTCCTTGTATTAGTACCTTTGGCTTTGATTTTTTTTCCAAATGTATATGGAACCAACTTCGCGGTACCCTTTCCACTAAAAAAGAACTATCAAAATCGGACTAATCTGTAAAAAATTACGTACTTACTTGAGTACCTCCTCCGTGTTTTCGTCGATCAATGAAAAACGTGTAGTTCATCACGTCATATCATTTTGGGTTCTATGGTGATATTTGGGTAAAATTATGAATGACAGATGTTTAAGAGAAATATTGTGACGTGAGTGAGGCATCCGCAAATCTTGTTGACTTTCTTCATAATTATGCGTTATTTATGAATACCATTTTTGATTTTAGACAATATTTTTTGACATAAATTCAAGTAAGATAAATCGACTGTTTTGACAATATATATTATTTCTGTTTCCGTGGGATTTTTTAAAAATTCTATCTTATTTAAGTTTTACATGCCGAATTTCAAGCCTTTTCGGGATTTTCTGATAAATCCCGTTACCGTAGGAATTTCAGGATTTCCGTTCTTAGTGCACCCCTACAGTACGTAAACTAAATTCCTGTAAAATTTCAAGATCCTACGTTTAGCCGTTTGATCTGACCGTTGAATGGCAGTCAGGCAGTCAGTCAGCTTAATCTTATACATATGTATTTATCAATACCATGTTTGCTTTCCGAAAACATTTTTGACATAAATCCAAGTAAGATAAATCTAAATTCGCAGACTCGTCTAGTCGTCATCTTCGTCGTCTAGTCAACTTCGCATATAACCAAGATTTTTAATGCCTACGTGACTACAGTCATATTTTATCAATCGTTTCAGATACTGACGTATTCAAAGTTAAACTGTCTCATACTGGTGATCAAATTATCAGGGCTATCTGTGTCTCGGACAAATTCGCGTGTTTCGTTCTCGTCTCTAACAAACTGATGAGCAGAAGGCATTTTACAAGGCAGTACAATCTAGAGGTCATCAAGTCACGGGTAAATTAGTACCTAATGAACAAGTGTTCTCCATCGTAAACCACATCCCTGCTTAACATCAGACAGGATGGTGTTCAAACGCTTGTTCACTGAGTTAAAAAAAATGTGTATTTGGGTCTGGGAGTTTTGTTTTTGTATGTATCGCTCTGTCACCCATTACTACCAAGTAATTACTACGTAAAGTTTGAGGTCAATTGAAAAATAATCCGGTAATTTAAGTAATAGTTAATTGTTAAGCATTTTTACCACTTTCGTAGACTCTTAATAAAGAATAAAGATAATAACAGTTTTATCACGTCGATGGGTACGGTCTATGCCCGAAAGTGTTAACCACGTATCTGCGTATAAATACTGGGTTTATTACATCTGACAACTTATAAAACGTAGATATCTATTCAAAAGAAATGCACTGATCCTTGTCATCGAAGATGAAAGTTTTTTTTTATCTTACCAGAAATTACACTTGTCAGAGTCCCTAGAGAGCATTATGTGTGTTTTTTGGATTTCAAGATATTTACATTGATAAGTGTTGTATACCTACGTATAATATTGTCTCGTGGTTTCTTTGAAGAACCCTAAGATAAAATAGATAATATACACAAGTATATAGAGTACTTGGCAGATGTTATTTAACCGCATTACATATCATTGATAATAAACTGCCTAACCGTATTACATCGAACGAGATCGAAAGAGTTTTTATTGTCATTACAAGATACATACGTATAAATGATTCTTGCATACGAAAATAATGGTACTGACTGTATTTCTTCCACTAAATGGGGACGAGAGCTGCAGAAAAAGAAGTCAGGACGCAAGCGGTATTAGTATTAGGAGTGCATAAAAGCTAATAAGTTACCCAACATCTTTGTCTCCTTTAGAGGTAGGCAGTGACTACATATCTTAATTTGTTCACGGCGCTAGCGTTCCCCTTACGTTTTATCCATATTCCTACACCTTTTCATACAAGATTTTCGGTAATTTTCTAGTAATATTCGCGCCAACCTCCGTCAGGACCGACATCACCAATCTGGTCGATTTTTCTGGTCTTTCTGGGGCGACACGGGCGCGTGGAGGCCCGTGCAACTTTAGTTCCTACACTTGCATCCATTCTCTCCATATGCCGAAACCATTTATATCAATGAACCAATTGTAGATGCTGCGCGATTCTCGCCGGAGAGGTTCAAGTTTTCTAAACGAAGTGTAGCATACTGTATCTGACAGATCATTACATGTACTATGTTTGGAACAACCTGTCTTATACCTAATAAGTAAGATAAATCGACTGTTTTGACAATATATATTATTTCTGTTTCCGTGGGATTTTTTAAAAATTATACCTCTATATTATTAACGTTTTACATGCCGAATTTCAAGCCTTTTCGGGTTTTGCACTGTAGACCTCTACAGCGATTTTCTACGTGTGTTGGCTTGGTGTTGATGAATCAGTAAATTAGGACCTTGTTCTTATAAAGATGACAATAAACAGACAAGTGTACATGTAGACAATATGACGATGGCCACACAGCGCGTGCGACGACACACTCATATGTTTCAACTCACTGTGTCAAAGTCCATTCGGGTTGTAGGTACAAGTTGCTAAAAACACAACGCAAACAAAACAGTTAAATATCATGTGCGTGCTTCAGAAGGGCCATAAAAAGTAACCAAACAATAAATAGGCGTTTGTAGATAGATTTGTTTTTGAATGGGTAATAACATAATATTGTACCAAGCGTTTGGTTATTCATAATATCTTAATGTCGAAATCAATTTAGCTAAGTTATAGTGTTAATGAGGTTATCCGTGGAGAGAGTAGTTTAACACGAACTATGTACATTAGATTCGACCATAAGTTAGCCGCCATATAATACATTGCAAAAGGTAGGCAGGTGCACGCTCCATAAATAATCTTAGTAGCAAACAGGACGTGACCCCCACCCTATGTAATCCCTGTTCAATATTATTTTACCTATACCAAAATTAACAAAATTTCAAACACTAATACAAGCATATTCGTAATATCAACAACGACTCATGCACATCATAACCAATAATCGTCACAAATTAACACGAATATCGCCTGCATGCATGTACTTGTCACAATAACCTTCAAAATATGAAAAAAAAAATGTAGCACTTACGGAAGTGGCAGAGCGTGATGTCCGTCCGGTGCCGCCGGTGGCTTCGAGGTGCAGGCGCACGGCCTCCAGGCCGGAGCGCTTGGTGCGCGAGGGGCACGGCTCCGAGTCAGCTCGCCGGCGCCCGCGCGGGCTCCGCGGCTTGCCCTTCCCGCTGCGCACCACCGACCGGCTGTCGCGCATCTCACTCTTCCCACCCTCCTTTCCCTTCACATCCGGACGCATCAAACGTTCCCTTGTCTTCATATCACCCAAACATCCATATCAGACTTTATACTTAGACGCAAATCACTGAAAATATTTAGTGCAAATACATCGGCATTGACGGAAATATTCGAATCTTGGTTGAAACGTCCACTCGTAGATAAGATACTTGTGAGCTGAAGGCGAGTGAATAGTGATAAAAAATATGAATAGAGAAGTCAGGTGGTCGCTACGTGACTTTGGAGGTCCTTTATGTTAGCGCCTTGGCGGTCGTGTGGCCTTGAACTACGACGCGCGTGTGTCGTATGGTGTTGATATGGTTTTCACTAGGAGCATCGTGCAGAGCGGGCAGCCGAGCGCGCGCGCCGCGGCGACTCGCTGGCCCGCGACGCCGCCGGGCCCGCCGACCACCGTATCAATTAAATACATCTTGTGACATATTTTGTTCCTTGTTGCCTGATCATTAGCACTAATGCTTGTACTCGTTTGACAGTCTATACACTGGTTCACAATATTATAATGGCCATTATGAAAGACGCGTCCTAAGTAGAATAATAAACATAATGTCTTTTTCTCACCTTTTGAGAAGTATTTTATTCATAACATATTGTTTACATGCGGTAAAATATTATGAACGGATTGTTTGTAGGCACGTGACATGAAGGAAACAGCGGTTTCTGAAAAAACACACTTAAAACGCTTACTGATAATTATCTCTATTCAAGTATAAATTTGGAAGATTTGCTATATAAAAGATCAATTCAGCCTCAAAACCTTTAAGTGACAAATTAGAACACTATTGGTATTAAGTTGCTACTTGTGACATAATTAATGACAACCTCCATAGCATAATCTCGACTCTCTCACTGGGCACACCGATGGTCAGTACGGCAACTTCTTTGATGCGGTCTAGTTGCAGTTATAAGAACTAGCTACCACAGGCGACTGTGCGTTGCGTCAAATAAAAAAATTAGTCAGGTACTTCTACAAAAACTACATCATCGCTTATGCCTTGGTTATGATTTTCCAGTTATTACGCGAATTTCTGCTTCATACCAGCTATCCCTATATTGAAAAGATTTCTATCTCGACCACGTCATGGAAATTTGATAGTGGCGGTACTGAATTATTTCCGTGGTGTTAATCAGGTATATTCTACCAGGCGTAACAAGGTCTGGTAAGATACGGGTTTCTATTTGTGTTCAAGGGAAAAGTACTCAGTGAAAGCCGCGTAACCCGGCGAAAAAAATGGGAACATCTGGGCCATTCTGCTTTGACTGAAAAAGTTCGCTCAAAAAGGACCGCCAGTGAGCCGCTGGCAGTGCGAACAGGGGAACAGGAGTGTGCCGAAAGTATCGCGACTAAGCTTTCCCTGCATCTGCATCTGAGCGGTGTTTGGGAGAGAATCAACATAATTATATTGTAATGTACAGTGAGTAATAAAGAATTCATTCATTAGTCTTAATGTGGCATATGTGTGGTCTTGACACCGCTTTATTCCGGTACCTGGGTTTCCTTAGAAGGGCTCAGTTGGAGAAGGCGCGAGAAGGGACAGGACGATACCATGCGCCACAGAAGACCATCATAGTAAACCGGTGGGCGCAAGAATCTCGCCTCTGTCTTCTATGGTATCCATAACAACTGCACATGATAAAAAATAGATACAAGGTCGGATGGAAAGGCGCGAGTGGATATGTATTTTGTACTTTTTTTACTTGTACCTATGTCACGTCTTTTAGCACAAGTCTTGCCTGTCCATGTTACGCGTACAGATGAATATCCTGGGATTTATTGATGTAGCTGATGTGATGTCATTGGTCTAGTTAAGTGGGTACAATCTCTTAGCGCGTGAGTATTAATTGATCCAACAAGGTTAGGAACTTTGATCTAATTTGTTATGATTTTATTGAACTGTTGGAATTTGTATTCAAAAAACTTTCGTTACCAACGAGAATGTTAACTTGGTACAATAGTACATATATGTATATACTGCGTTTAAAAGGACCCCGAGCTTTGGTCTTAGAAACGTCGTTGAGCTCGTCAAAGTGAATAACTTTTACTATGGCCACAATGCGGCGAAAATTTTTGTTTTATCTTCATTCCAAATGTCATCTCTCGAGGCAGAAAATTATCTTTGCTCGGGGTCCTTTTAAACTCCGCATAATGGACATATTCCAGTTACGGTTTTCCTTACTCTTACTATGGGATGATTAAAGATTAATTGAAGGATCTCCTGCTATGTCCATGTTCTATACTTACCGGGAGGTCGTGGGTTCGAGTCCGGCTACTGGACGTGTGCCAATGGGACTCTTTTTCAGAGCCTATGTTCGCAACGCAACGCTCGTATGGTGAAGGACAACATCGTGATGAAACCCTCACACCACAAGGTGTGTGAACCCTATAACGGCGATGGGCTCACCCCCTGTCACGTTCGGTTAAGTACGCTTGGTGAACCGTGAGCATTCGCATTAAGCAAGTGCCTCTGCCTAGCTTGTTTAGGGATGAAAAGGCGTGAAGTGTATATTAAACATATGGAGTCAAATCTTCTCACACACAAAGGAAAAACCGTAAACAAAACATAGAAAAAAATTACTTGCAAGAAGCAGCTTGATTACAAGCAAACAAACAGACCCCGGACAGGTGAAACTAAATAAAAGAATAAAAAATAGGGTTATATTAATGCTATTTTAATCATAAGGAATAAAGTCGTGGTATGTCGTGTTATTCCTTATTAATTAATACACCAGATTTTTGCAATTAGTAATTTTTTTATTTGTTATTCAGGTCTTTTCTTGACTTCACAAGTTTCTGCCCCAATAAAATGTTAGCTCAGGAGGTCACTACCAGCACAGATACACCAGACATACGCCATCGATCCCGGCCCCCACTCACCGACCACCACGCCTCAAGTAGGTAGATATTATGATGTAAAAATAATTTATATCTCTTCCTCTGAGTTGCATCTATAATTATTTTGGTTAGATTACCTATTTGAGACTTTGGATGTTTAATGCCACCTGGTCCAGAGACGTATAATTTTGTCACCAAGTTTGAAATTGTAATAATGCAACGCCATCTATACGTGAAGCGGAAAACCACTACTTCATTTATTATCAGTTCGGAAAATTCCTTCGCTTAACAGCAATGACACCTTACTTCACCACGTTTTACGTCTTCCCTCTTTTGATGTTTCAACGGGTCGTGCACAGATGGCGCGCAGGATTTTTTTAATATAAAACTAGGTTACCTCCCGCGGTTCCACTTGCGGAAAACTCGATTTTTCCTGTCCCGAGGGAATAAATTTTTCCATTTTGTATATTCGCAAAAACCTTGTGCTTTGGATTCTCTAATTTGGATTAATATTTGAGGCCGTCAGCGCTAAAGTGGCCTAACCCTAGACCACAGCCTAGACCAATCAGTACGGAGATATAGGAGTTTTAGATAATGAGTTTCACTTATGTGTGTGGATATTTTATGGAAGCTTATTATTGTCCAAATGTTTATTTTTTGTATTATGGATTCTTTAACATGAATGATTTTATTTTAACATGTTTTTAGTCAATTTCCGAAGTACTTAAGTAGGAATATTAAAAAATGTGGCTTAGGCCACTTTAGCGCTGACGGCCTCATTTTAGGAAAAACAGATTTTTAAAAACCCTATTGGAACCGACATACGTTGCCCTGTCTTAATTATAAATATTAATTTCTAATTATTATACATTTACGGTGCATTTTTTTTTCTAAGAATCAGGAGTTTCTTAAAAAAGTAAATTGGTACAGTTGTTCTCGAGTTATGCGCTCCGCAACACATTTAGCTATGAATGTTGATATTAAAGATACCTACATTTGTACGTTTATTTACATATATAAAGTCCTGACTGATTCATTCATCAACGCCCAGCCCTAACCCTTCACCCTGAAATATTGCACAGAGGTTATTTTTGTATACGTGAGAAAAGAAAGTATTTTTCAAAATGCATTCCTCAACGTTCTTCTGATAAAATCCACGAAAAAATTTTGAAGTTCCGGTTATTGATGGAAGCTATGCGAATGAAATCGTGGGGTATTTACTAGTATTACTATAAAGTATTTTATCTATTTTAGCATTTTTTTTATGGTCGTAGAGGTCTAGTTACGTAGCACGGGTTTCGTAGACGGTCAAAGGTAAGAAGTATTAGGAAGAAGAATTTTCCTTTTCCCAGCAATTCAACATTCTAGATTTCCCAGCAATGGTGGGACCATTGCTGGGAAATCGAAAAGAAGAAGATGAATTAATCTAGTCGAAAATGAATGAATGATGAATGAATATAGAGTTCAGTGTAAGTGCACATTTTATGATTTAATTTATAAGTGGCGACATTTCTATAGAAAAGGATCTGAAGATACGCGACTCATTGTGAGCGTCAAAGAAAAAAGTTAATTTATAAGAAGTACCTACACCCGGGAGTCGACCCGGGTGAAATAAAAAAACCCTGCGCTTTTATTGCATTGATAGATAAGGTTTTTTCTTAAGAGGGAGACTGTTAATAAAAAACGTCATTTGTAATTTCATATTTTATTTCAATTCGCATATAAAAATATTTGTATGGTTATACATTAAAAACCTTTTATGAATTAGTCACACATAAAAATATACAGTTTACAACGTATTCTTTCTAAACTA
>SJJU01001028.1:0-14337 GCA_012932125.1 Conopomorpha cramerella
CTTCTGGATCCAAACTGTCACTTTTACTAACATATTGACAGGAAAATATTGCTTGGAAAAAGACGGTCTGAGGGTTATCATTTTCTTGCCCTTATCTCACACTAGGTGGGGTCGGCGCAACACGTTTCCTTTTGCCATTCATCTCTGTCATTCGTCATCTCTGCAGTTACACCGTTCACGCACACACATTTTTTCATGCAGTCCATCCATACCTTCTTTGGTCTCCCTCTTCCCTTGTATCCTTCCACATTCATACTCATCACTTTCCTTGTTCAATGTTTTCACATACTTTTTATATGGACTGACGGTGCTACGCGAAATTGCAAGTCTACGTTTGGTCTGGAGTTAACAACGCTTTCTTTACCGACACTACAAAGTCTGCGCACACTTTCAGATGCCATCACAGTACATAGCACGCGCGCCTCCTCCAACTTTATCAGGAATAGAAGTCAGAAATTCCTGTCATACTTCGCCAGGATTAGATTGTGATTATGTCCGTCGGGCACTAATTGGACATTTTGTGTCATGTGCCAAAACAGTCAAGATGGCTGCCGTCTAACGACCCTACAATGGCGGCGAGGAATGCCAGCATCTCCTTGAATAAGATATGCTTTTATAAAACTTTGCTTAATTCTTAGGGTGCCTTGCGTACCACATGGATGCGGATTTAATTTTAAACGTCATAGTGTACTGTGAAATGAAAAAGAAATTTTTTGCCAAATTTCAATACAATGTCCCGATAAGCGCTGGTTACCTGCTTTCTTTCTGTATACGCCCTTACGCAACCCACCCTAAGAATTAAGCAAAATCTTATAACAAACAGCATATGGTATACAAGGAGACAGTGGCGTGCACACCATATAGGCAAAAAGACACTGCCTACTAGTATTTTGGCTTCCCGACCTAACAATAGAGTTATTGCTAGATCCTTTTTTGTTGTTCTCACCATACCGGCTAACGAAGGTCCTGTGTTTTGTGGGTGAGTACCTATATTTCGTAGGTACTCACACGTACAAGTTACCTAATACATAGGTGTCAATCCTTGGAGATTACTACCTACCTTGTCGTAAAAGCCAGTGCACAATACTACAAGGAGATGCTGGCATTCCTCCAATAGGAAATAAGGTATTTTTCTACGTTCATATTTTGGTAATCACATTGGGACAAGCCAGGTCCGTTGCAAATTGAGTTATTTAATATCTGCCTATCCCTTCTCCCTGGGGAGAGCTCGACAATGGCGAATTATAAAAGTTATCTTTAGTTACGTATGTTTTGAGTTAGGATGTTTTTATGACGTGTACTGTGAGAGCCATGTGTTTTTCTGTAGGTACTAGGGAAGGGCCAGGATTGTACAAGTGCAGGTCTGTGGATCTCTGCCTACCCCTCTGGGAAACAGGCGTGACGTGCGTGACGTATGTATGTGTGTACTAGCCATACCACGCGGTTGTACTCGCGTTTCTTTTTTCGTTCCCGTGCGAATTTCGATAAGTATAATATTTTTTTATTAGCCTACTGAATCCCACTGCAGGGAAAAGGCCTCTCTTCTGCTGCGATTTCGAGCGGTCATCCACCAGGCGTCATCCTGGCGAACAATCTCTATAAGTATACATAGTGAAGGAAATATCGAAAGGAATCCAGTAATTTTTAAGTTTATTCGTTACAAACATACACACATACAATTATTTCCTCTTTATAATATTAGTACAGATGTACTAAGCATTTTTCGGGGACGTTTTTTGCTTACTATTACTTATTTCATTAATTTCACAAAAACCCATTAAAATACTATAAGTATGACTTTTGTAGTTACCAGAAATATGAACGAAATTTGTTAAATAAATGTCTTGAAATATTTCTACGCTTCAGCGACTCAAGTTTCAGAATACAGGCATCACAGAGCTACAACGAACTTTTGGAGCTGGGTTAAAAGTTTTTAAAACCATCCATATTAATCACGTCCCATTTTGACTGATAATGCTCTATATTACAATAACAACAACATTAACAAAGCAGATAAATTAAACCAATAAAGGGACATATACCTACTGGAGTGGCGATAAAATATCACATTGGTTATTCATATTTCCCTTTCGCGCCAAAATATCCTTGTCGGAATGTATAATCTAAGTTTACAAATCGAGCCTGACAGAATACGTGTCCGGTCTTCCAAAAGATTTTTAGATACCTTACAAGTACCTAGGACGAAAGAAACTAGCTTTGAACAACGCTACATGATGTATAATATCGCCTTAGGCCTACCTATATCTTGTTTTTAACCGACAAAAAAAGGAGCTATTCAACCCGTAAAACAGACTTCAACCCGTAAAATTTGACATATATGTGGTTTTCCCGTGGATGCCATTGTCGGAACTGAACCAAATTTATATTGGGACCAAACGGGAAGCACCAGCTTTCAAATAAAATAAAAAAACGTCCAAATCGCGTCACCCAGGCGAAAGTTCTGAGGTAACGGCATGGACTAGTGCTCAGGACATCTGCCTCTACGACGACGGACGCGGGTTCGATTCCTGCCACGGACATATTGCTTTAGTGATCAGCTGAGGCATTTGTTGTGTACGTCTGGGTGTTTTATTTATCTATGTATGTATTTAGAAGTATTTAAATGTAAGTATATCAGTCTCTGGCACCCATAGTACAGGGTATCCTAGTTAGGGGTCAGGTGACCGTGTGTAAAAATGTGGCATATTTATTATATTTATATTTAATTGAGAACCTCCTCCTTTTTGAAGTCGGTTAAAAAGTCCAGACGTAAGACAGTTAATTCTTTAACAGTACTCTGTACATACATGTACGTATGTACATATGTTGTCATGTAAGAGGCCATTAAATGTATAATAGCCTCGACCATCTAAAGACAATTCAAGCTACACAGTTTCTCAACAACCTGACCGAGCAAACCTAGTTTCATCAAGTGACAAAAAGCTCAAACGAACGAATCACTGTTACTTGCCAGCGACATTAAAATAAGGTTTTGTCGTTAAACAAAGCGCCTAACCCAAGAAACCCTACATAAAGTAAAGGCGGCGATTATCTCTAGTTTATTCATTTAAGTTGGTATATTCAATTACTGGGGATGACCCTTGTGATTTATCTCACATCTTTAATGCTGGTGCAGCGCCGATGGGTACGGGGGCGCGCACTGTGGGTTTAAATCGCAGATTCGGCTGTTTATTTATATAAGTATGTATTTAAATAAATAAAACATATATGTATAATATAAGTAAATATATCTCGTTGTCCGATTTCCATAACACAAGTGGGATGAAGGCAATGTGTGTGTTGTTGTGAAATATTTATTTATTTATTTGAGAAGTAAATTCTGACAGTCGATTGACATGTTTATTTATTAAGTTATGGTACAATTCACCAACTGAAATAGCATTTATACGTGATATTTCTAAAAAAATACATTTTTTTATGAGCAACAGTCTATGCATTGAAAGATTTCGAAATGTTTAAACGTTTTTGTTAGCAGTGCATAACGAGTGCTGCAGAGCGCTATTATATATTTAATTTTTGTTTTACGTCTAAACTGTACAATCGAAACGTCGGCACTTTGATTCATGAGCCGAAAAAAACACAGCACTTATGACAAAGAACAAAGACTAAATAGAATGTCCAACACTGGAATCAATGTATTCCGGTTTCAGCGCCGTACTTGTGGTTGTCAGTTATTTCCAGTCTAAAAATATTCATGGGTATTCTCTATGTGGCAGAATAGAATTGATAACACGGAAATTAAACACACAGTATAAAACGAAGTAGCTATGATAGCTACGAAGTTGATATGTCAGTCAGCCAGTCAGATTCTCCTTTAACCCTTTATCAGACAAGGTTAGGTGTTTTTCTGATGGATTTTGGACTCTGACGTTTGTTATTCTAATTATTGACTCCATCATAAACCCGGGTGATGTTTATTATAAAGTCTAGCTTTGAAGTACAATGTCAAATTATTGTTTACTGTTTAAATAGGTATGTGTCCTGTAGTGTTACATACCTTATGTGATTATTCTGTGATAACTTCTCTGAAATCTTTAAAAAAAATTCAGTAAAGACATGCAATAAGGTACAAAGTATGTGTTGGTCAAGTGGGAATATACTAGCCTTTGTTTGATTTAGGGTTAATATATTTAGATTAAATCTTTAAAACTACGCAACAGATTTCAGTGCGGTTTTCTTTAGTAGTTAGAGTGATTCTTCACGAAGGTTTATGTGTATGATACATGCATGTGCTAAGTCATCGATACAGGCATGGGGAATTAGGTCGGAGACCAATCCAGAAGATTAGATCTACTATATAAAAATAAGTCGGGTTTTCCTTCCTGACGCTATAACTCCAGAACGCACGAACCGATTTCCACGGTTTTGCATTCGTTGGAAAAGTCTCGGGCTTCGTGAGGTTTATAGGAAAGAAAATTCAGGTTTTTTTTCAACAAAAAAGCGGAAAAATCTTTTTTACATACGGCGCCATCTCTGATACA
The DNA here is from genome assembly GCA_012932125.1 of Conopomorpha cramerella. Lineage (NCBI taxonomy): Eukaryota > Metazoa > Arthropoda > Insecta > Lepidoptera > Gracillariidae > Conopomorpha > Conopomorpha cramerella. Next base: position 4,503 of record SJJU01001028.1, read on the forward strand.
TAGCATGTACTTCAACCCAAAGTATGCTATAAAGTATATTGGTAAAACAACGTTTGCCAGGTCAGCTAGTTTGATATAAATAAATTAGATTTTTTTAGAGCTAAAAATGTTCTTGGTCCCTAGACACTTTTAATGTGTGTATTAGCAGAGAAACACTGTTAATACACACAATTAACTTAACAAAACAATATTCTCTCACACCAAAAAACGCAACATTTCCAAACTCAAGTGCGCGTCAGCTGTGGTACATCCAAATTTCGCGATCAGAATCTCAGTCACGTCGATGACATGAAGCTCCATCCTAATTGTTTCTAATATCTACAGCCAGTCACATCAAGTATTACACAACTGGATAACGTTGGCATTTATGTCTATAGTAGTGTTATGGTTAATGCCGACTTCGTAAATTGTTTGTGTTATCTAACAGTGATGTTTACGGACAAGTTGAACGTAATTTGTTTTATTATGATTATTATTGGGGTAGTGTTGTGAATGTAGTAGATGGTATTGTGATAAGTATGGGTGGATTGTTACTGTCATTATATTTAATTATCTATTACATTGATTTTACATATTTTTTTCATTTTTTATGCTTATCCCTTAGCCACCTACCTACAAATGTTTTTACACAGTCACAGTCATTACCACCCGTCTGGGAGACACCTGTACTGTAAATCGAAGATTTTTTGTAAAGTAGGAGTTCTGTTAGAATGAAAAACTTTTTTTACGTATATGAATGTTTTATTAAAAGAAAATAAACATAAAGGGCTGACTATGTCGAATAGTGCTTTTTTTTTTAAAAAACTGCATGAACTCTTAAAATCACCTATTGCCAGTTCAAAGTGGATATTATAAATATTGAAAAAAAAACAGTACATAGCCTTGACTTAATCTTAATCTTGATCGATCAAATATAATGCTTTCTCAGGTTTCTTCGAGGGTGAATTCGTCATTATATTGGAAATAATTCGTTATTATTCTGTGCAAAGAAAAAAACGAAATATAATGATCCGTTCTGTCATTGTCTAACCCTAACTAAGTTATAGAGGCGACTAGACGGTTCAAGTTAGTTCTTTGTTTTTTAGAATTATGTTTGTAAAAATCATATATAAAAAAAAATCATACCAGGAGCCCCTTTAGCAAAGCTCTTCAAGAAAGACACGACATAGAGCAAATACGCGCTGTGATTGGCTGCTATGTGACACATCGTGCGACTCAGCTTGTTTCAACCAATTGCAGTGCTTGGTATATCTTTCTTGGAACGATTTGCTAGGGGGAGCTGGTCAATTTAGTTAATATTTTAGCACACTCGCAGTATCACGAGTATCTCGCGTTGGTTAGTTTAAAATGGCCTACTGTTAACTCAATATTGTTCACCGGGAATACATATAGGCGCGAATATAATCAAAGACAAGCTCAAGCTTACCTTTGTTATTTTACTCGGCGATTCAGTTGCATGCGTCGTGGTCGCGCCTATTTACCCGGTGAACATTATTGAGTTATAATGTCTGTGCGCGTTTCATTAAAAAATGATCTGGCCTACTATTAGTTCTCCTTTTACACGGATTCTGTTTTTTTTTTTATAAAAGCGGCGACACATTTCCTGTTGTCGTCTCGGTTTTGGCCTATTTACGGCTATTTTTGTTCCCTTTCATTTCTGCCGGAAATAATAAAGATTTTTACCGCAGATCAGTGATGCGGAATATCTTGTTTTTGTTTTTGAATAATAAACGGACGAAACTTCCCGAGAGAATCGTTCTTATTTTCATAATCATCGGGTCAGGACACTGAAGTTGTATAAAATAAATTTGGTTTTTTTTATACGTACTTGCAACCTCCATTTCTATGGCATAGATATGGTGTTAACGGATATGGGGTTTGCGGGATTCCCGTGATGTCAGCAAACACGTTTAAATGCCAACAGTTATGGCGCATATGAAGAGCTTTCCGAACAATCAGGATATCCAGTGCTGGGCCCTGAATAATGTCCTCTGGGTGCCCAGGACCCACCCAGCACCAGCGATGAATGAAGGTCATCGGGGGGGGGTTTGTTCAGTAGAAGTCTGACACTACCCCGTCGCCGTCCTCATAGCGGCGGGGTGTCCATGAGGATTTCCCCCTCGGCAAATACTAAATACTGGTGGGATTTGTTGTTTTTGTTTTTATTTTGCATAATTCACTTTTCTAAATAATTTTGAAGGACTAAAACCATTAGAATACGAATGTATGGAAGGAAATAGTAATACAATGAAACTGAAAATGCTTGTATTTAAAGTATTTGCTCGTGTTACAGACCCAACCCTGTAGATAGATAGCTGAACCACTGAATACAACTCCTTCGCACAAAACAAAGCATACAATCCTATATATCATATTTCACACGGGCACAGGATCTGAATAACAAGCTGCGAGGGCGTCGGTAACCTTATCTAAAATCTAGACAGACACACGACCTAGGCATTAGTGTTTCTATGTCTATGAATATTCCGTTTGAAACATTATTCAGCATTTCAGGCACCTGTATTATGTTCGTTCATAAGCTGTCTCAGGCTTGGTGCTTTAGATCAGCTCACTAACAATAGATGGGGTTAAATAATACACGTATCAAAAGTGTCTAGGGATCAAGAACTTTTGTAGCTCTAATAAAACTAATTTATTTAAATCAAATCTAATCTTCTGGATTGGTCTCCTACCTAATTCCTCATGCCTGTATCAATGACTTATCACCACATTTTGAATAAATTATGAATGAATTCAGTTTTGGTAAAATATATTCTTGTTTGCAATCTTCTAAAATGTATTTGATCCCTAGACACTTTTGATATTATGTGTATTTCTACTCTATGTTGTAAAACTAATCTAAGGTACATACACAGATACACTCACGAACGCTGGCATAAGTGGCCCAACATCCCTAATTTGCATACCACAGGCGTACAAATACCTGGGAAGCGGTTGTAATATAGTGCTGTGTACTTAGTAGTAATCTCTTGGGAAACACTTTCTAGTTGGTTTTGTCGCAATGAAAATCATTATCATTGTATAGTGTAAAAGAAATCGCCTCCCGCTGTCTGACCCTATGTATTTAGCTCTTTAAAATACGCAACGGATTTTTAGTGGACATAGTGACAGAGAAAAGGTTACTAACTTTATTTATCTGTTTACGCTCTAAAATGACAAAAGTATAAATCGATTAGGTACATGTGTTTACGTATGGTAAGCCAAGAACCTGGTCTACCACTTTAAGGCTGAAATTCGACTGAATGTCATTAGACATATTCTATCTATATATACATAACTAGTGGACGCCCCGCGATTTCATTCGCGTAATTTCAGTATTTCATACAAACTATAACGCCCTCTATATATAGCGATGAGACCAACAGGATAGGAGTAGAAAGTATCCTATGTCCGTGTATTTTCAACCAAATCGGTTCAGCCGTTCTTGAGTTATAAATAGTGAAACTAACACGACTTTCTTTTATATATGTATATAGATAAAACTGTTCAGGGTAGAAAACTGTACCTTGTTTTTTACGAGAAAATCACTGGATTGTATCAAGTTGTTGAGTTGTTCAAGTTGAAAAAATGTATATCTGTCTGTCTGTTTGTCCGCGAATCACTTTAAAACGGACAGATATTAGCCACGCAGATACCTAATACACTGGAATAACATTTAGGCTATTTTTTATAATATACTAGCTGTCCCGGCAAACATTTGTTTTGCCATAATAAGTTGCCTTTGTACCCCGTGTATTGGGAGAAATACAACTGGCAGGGGGATAAAAAATAGATAGAAGCCGATTCTCAGACCTACTGAATACGCATATAAAATTTGGTGAAAATCGGTAAAGCCGTTTCGGAGGAGTATGGCAACGAAAACTGTGACACGAGAATTTTATATATTAGATATTAGCAAAGCAACATTTGCCGGGTCAGCTACTATTATATATATAAGTAAATATATACACTTGACGTTTTTTAATCCCAAAGCAGGGTAGGCAGAGGCACTTGCTAACGCAAATGCCCACGGTTCACGCGCGCGTATTTAACTCAACATGAGGGGGTGGCCCATCGCCGTTATAGAGTTCACACACCTTGTGGTGTGCGGGTTGTCATTAGACATTACGGTTAAATTCTGTCACAATGTAAAAAAAATACCTTATTGATGTTTTACACAAAAAGTGTAAGATTGTTTTTTTACTGTATCATCCCTTTGTTAAATAGAAAAAAAAAGACAGTCTTCTCTTTCCTAAAAAAAAAACAAAAGCTAGGATATTAAATTAAATCATAAATAAAACAACACAAACAGTTTTAAACAAGTTCACAATACTGTTTGAATTCTCACACTAAAACTATGAGGTATAAGCTCCTAGGTAGATAGTTACCGCAAAAGTTAGTCCAACTGCGCGGTGGAGAGCTTTAAGCTCTGCGGCAAAGCTCATCACACCGCGAACTTCTCGCTGCGGTCGCGCACTCGGTTTTAAGTTCGTTTTAAACTTGACCTAGGTCTATGTAACGATTCTAGAAGCTCTAGGATATTTTTTATTTATCACACCGAACAAGCTTTTGACCACCGTCGTGCCTGATTTTAAGCAGCGATGTGGTCTACGATGGAGCACACTTGTTTATAAGGTGCCTATTTACCCGCGACTTGAAGACCTTCAGACTGTACTGCGCAAGAAACACAGACTCCGGAAATACGTATACGAGTAATTTTTGGCGGGTTTTACATTTTGATACCATTTGTCATGGTAACTTTTAATTAATAATTTCATTAGGGCGATTTTAAATACTTTTTCCAAATAATGTATATCTTATATCTAATGTAGCTAACTAACATTTTACGCTAAGTTATTTTTCTCTAATGTAAAGTACACTTATTTTTTATAAACCGAGAGAACCGTGGGTTTTGGCTTAGCGAGTGCCTCTTCGTATCCCCGCTTTGGGACTAAAAGTCGTGTGGTTTCATCACGAAAAGGATGTTTGTGTTATCTCTGAAAAGGAGACCCATTGGTTCGATCCCGTACCCACAACCTCCCTACTTTTAATCCCATATCTCGACCAATATGCCGCTGATGCCCTTTACTAGGGCGGTAAAGTATGATTGAATGTTCCCGTTGGAACAGAAGGGTTGGTTCGAAATTTTTAATAAATACATTTAGCGAGTATTCATTTACGGGAACTTCCGTGGCAACGTTGTAATTGTTTGCCGTAAACAAAACAGATAAAGTTTCCTTTCCGATAGAAATTCCTTTAATGTAATTGGAAGGGATTTCGTTTATAGATATTTTTTGTTGGTAAATATTAATTAATTTTCAACTACGAAAGGAAATTCTCGTTAAAATTCGGTTGTCGACCACTATAATAGATTATTTATATGATTATACGTTTATATTTTTTTTTCAATTAATGCTCGGGTATAATAATCGGGTGATTTCGGAGAGTGTGCTACGGAGTTGCATTAGGTTATGCAACTCCGTACTCACACATACCCCCCTCGCGATGGTGGCAAAACCAGGTGGATATACCAATTACGCGAACCAAATGGTTTGCGTCTACTTTCATAGTGCGAACCGCCAGGATGTGGCTTGCCGGAGTCTGTGTTTCCTGCGCAGTACAGTCTGAAGGTCTTCAAGTCACTGGGGTTGGATAGGTACCTAATGAACAAGTCTAGTGAGCTTCTCAGTTCACCACATCACTGCTTAACATCAGGCAGGATGATGGTCAAATGCTTGTTCATTGCAAAATGCTTTTTACAGTTCGAGGATAGTAATAAGGTACACAAGCTGTTATACAGGTTTCCCACATTAATTCACCATAAGCCTGACTATTATTATTTTAGTTTGAAAGTTTAGTTATACTTGTTACGCATGTAGGTATTTTAATACAAATTGGCAAAGGATTATCCATTCAATTTGCTTCGCTCCTCATCTCGTACATTACAAATAAAATTGACTACGTATGTAACGTTTCAAAATATTAAATTAACAAAACGGATCACCGCTGCGGAGACGTCGGCGGCGGCGGAGGCTCCGGAATTTTTCGCAGTCGGAAAATTTTAATTAAATCCCTAGAATAATATTTCATACTGTATGACGGGGTGGGGCTTTTCATTAAACATCCCACATGATTCATGCGGGGAGCAGGTGAAAAGATTGTCGAGTGACGCGGTACCGCAGTTTTTTTGAGTTACCTCCATCTACCACGTGACGTAAAAAATCTATGTACATTTAGTAAAATGTACATAACATGTACATGTAACATAGTAATGTTGGCGAGGGAGAAATAGCTCAATGAAACCGTACCGTTTTGGGAACGGTGGTGGCAGGGTAGTGTCAGACTTCTACTGATTAAAGACTCCGGTGGTATTTAGCTGTCGTTGGTGGTGTTCCTGATCACTTAGAAGACATTCATCATCATCATCATCATCAGCCCATACTTGTCCACTGCTGGACATAGGCCTCTCCTCTTAGAAGACATTATTGTGTATAAGTGTGTATGGATTAATTTTGTTACGAAATGCTAATATTAAAATAATTTAACTTTTGTCGGGTTTCAAAGATGATTTTGGCATCACTTTTTAGAATATGTACATAAGAAAAAAACCGACTTCAATCAGTTCCAGTCGTCGTTCTCTTCTATTTATCTGATCTGCCAACATCAAACTCTGATTTCCTTACAATTATATCACATTAAAAATATCTTCTTTCAAACAAAAAAAAAAACGACCAAGTTATCCGTAACTAACAAAAATAATTATTAACAAACGAAAAAAGTCATAATATACGGTTTAATTGAGAATCATTGACATAGACGTCACAAGATCGCTATTTATTTTCACGTGTGAGAGGCGTGCTAGAAGGCTCACAGATGACGACAGGCTGTTTGATGCTCGGCTACAAAGCCTAGGGAGCCTATCTGTCTTTTATCGGATGTATTTCAGAGAGCAACCTAATACCCCCATCGCGCTTTTACAATATCCTAACCAAGAGAACGGCAAAACGTCATCCATACCAGGTGGATATACCATTTACGCGAACCAAACGGTTTACGTCTACTTTCATAGTGCCGCCAGGAAGTGGAATGACTTGCCGTACTTCTCTGTTTTCTGCGCAGTACAGTCTGAAGGTCTTTGAATCGCAGGTAAATAGGTACCTAATGAACAAGTGTGCTCCATCGTAGAGCACATCGCTGCTTAACATCAGGCAGGATAGTGGTCTAACGCTTGTTCACTGTGCAATAAAAAAAACATTTGCAAAACAGGAAAGAAAACGTTCTCTACCCTCATGTTACTAGGTCTTCTTAAAACAATATTTCTCGTTTATAATAACAATATTTGTATCAAGACAAGCAAAGGTGATGAAAGTAAACAAAGGTACATTTGGATTCAAAGTGTTACCCTCTCCCTTTATCTGGCGCTACCCTGCTGAAGTATCATATTTATATGAACAAACGACCCTGTAATTCATGCATAACCCTACACAGTGCTATGGATTATTCAACGTAAATGCACCCTTGCGATGCGCCCCCTTAATTAAGGGCAAGCGACAATACCTTTGTTTTATTAATAGCGGCCATCATTTATTTCCAACGTACTTCCGGATCCGGTTAGCGCAGATTTCGGAGGGTAGGATCCCGGAATGAATATCGTAGTAGGGAGTACAAAACTGCGGTTTCGGAGTTACTTCTCTCGTTATGAATGATAAAAAACTCTGGATTTCAAACAATTAGCTGAATTTATTTGTGGAAAATAAACGATTATAACCAGTTAAAAAGAAAGACTTAAATATATGGTGGTGCGATGGATGTCGTTATTAGAAATTAAAAAAAAATGAGACCACACGCATCAGCATTCAGCACGAACAAAAAAAAAGATTAATCGAAAACGGACCACCCAGCCTAAAGTTCTGAGGAAAGAAGAAAACAATACAATTGAATTAAGATCCTCTGCCATTTTTGATGTCGTTAAAGAAGAGTAAACTAGTTTTTTGTGTTTTAACGAAAGTTTTAGCATCTGTAGTCTCTGCCTACCCCTCTGGGAGACAGGCGTGAAGTGTATGTATGTATGTATGTCCCACTTTTAATTTTTTTCCCATGATGCTGGCCACATAATTTAAGAAGGATAGGTTTTTATTCAGACAAAAAAAAATCATGAAGTTAAGGGTTAATGACGAGGTAGAACGGATTGCGGTCACTTCGGTGTCAGGTGCGAGTTACGACGGGCGACGACACCGCAATTAAGGGTTGAAATTGGTTTATTTCAGGGGCTTTTCTTTTTACGCAGCTGTAGAGTTAGGGTGAAGTTGTCTGACTTGTGGGACACTGGGGCCCTGCTACCATCTTCACGTCGGGGCGCGCACGTGAGGCAATTGAGATTAAGTCTCTGACCACCCCTTAACGGGATAACAGAACTGATTCACGTACGCATATATATGTAACGACTTCGAGCAGTAAACTTTTTTTAAGATTTAGTAAGGCAGTATTATTGTTATTATTGTCTTCTTTACTTAGTACGATAAATTATTCTTCTCTAGTATTATAGCCCTTTTTATAACTTTCTTTCTCTAACGCAAGATTGCTGTGTCTATCAGGATCTACAGTGTTTGTACTTACCCAAAATACTACCACCTAACATTACCATTGTACAACGCAATAAAAACTTTGAATTTAATTGAATTGAATTGAATGCTTCTATGGTGTTTTACAAGGATGTCATTATCAGAATTGAAAAAAAATACAATATACGGTGGTCCTGTTTTTTTTTTCTGTCAGTTCATTTTGACATTCAGACCTACCCAACCGGAAGGACGAGAAGCACGAGCTTTTCAAATAAAAATAATTGTCATTGTATATCGTTCACCCAGTCGAAACGAACAAACATAGAAATGAAATTTTTTCTACGTGCTTTAGAATATCACGGTTCAAAATACCATGACACTAGTACTAAAACTAATAATTCAATTATACAGGGTGTAACATTAAAAGCGGTCAGTATGGAAATGTTTGAAACTATGAGATACCTATACTAAGATCTATTCTTAGGAACCATATCATAGGTTTTAATAACAAGAAAATAATCATTAATACTTTAATCCACTCATGTTAACCATTCTTAAAATGTAACTCGGTATACTGATTCCAAAAGGGCCCCGAGCAATGGTCTTTAAAACGTTGTTGGGCTCGTCAATATGAAAAACAGCGAGACTTGCCGGCGCAATGCGAGAAAATGAAAAAAAAATTGTCATCTCCATACTTAAATGTCATCTACCGAAGCAGAAAATTATCTATTTTGTATGAAGACGAAAACAATTTTTATCATTTCCCCGCAAAGTCGCCATAGTAAAAGTTGTTCATATTGACGAGCCCAACAACGTTTCTAAGACCATTGCTCGGGGTCCTTTTACACTTAATATAGGTATAAACGAAACAGACTGCGTAGTAAAGAATATCGTCGCCTTAATTCTAATAAAGCATAAGTCATTTCGAGCAATTTTTGTTTTATTTGTCATTTCGATAGAGTAGACAAACCTACATTCATCTCTTTCTTGCGTTCACAAACTTTGTTAGTAAGAAAGAGAGCAAATTCGGTTGAAGTAATAGACAATAACTCACATCAATATTTTTTAACGGACCTCAGTACCTCTTATTAGAATTTAAAAATATTGACGTGAGTTATTGTCTATTACTTCAACAGAATTTGCTCTCTTTCTTACTAACAAAGTTTGTGAACGCAAGAAAAAGATGAATGTAGTTTTGTTTATTCTATCGAAATTACAAATAAAACAAAAATTGCTCGAAATGACTTATGCTTTATTAGAATTAAGGCGACGAT
>SJJU01001032.1:0-21345 GCA_012932125.1 Conopomorpha cramerella
AGAAGATTAGATTTGATTAAAATAAATTAGATTTTTTTTTATTATACAAGAGTCACCCAGCCTATGATACCAAACAAAACACTCTTCAAGAAACCCTATTTCGAAAACGAAAAAAAAAATATCTCTTCATACAATCCTGCCGATCAGCTGAATGCTTTATGTAAAAAGTATTTACATATATTTTTTTTTGTATAAATATTCGAAAACAAACCAACTCGCAACACAACAAAATACAGTTGCAAAGATGCACAAAAGCTTCTAACAAGCGAATAAAGCTCACAAGTAACAAACACGAGGCAGTTTCATTACGACCTCTATGATTTCGCTTCAGATTGCACCAAACTCTGTGAGAAACACACACACAAAGCTTGTTAGCAAGCGCTCATAACTACTCTCACGTCTTAAGATCTACAATGCTGATACTAAAAAACTTAAATATAAAATTCTGACTCTCGTGATATTAAAAAAAAACTCGTATTCTCCCCAAAAATATCCACATAATCTCGATGTGCTTGGAAAAGGTGCTTCATTAAAAAAAAACTAAACGGAACTCTAAGATGCGAAATTAAGATGTTAATAAGACTTTCCTGAGAATAGAGCCTAAATAACGTTGACATTTTTGTATTAATTTATAGTGTTTATATTTTACTGTGGAAAATATTGGCCGCTATTTCCATATTATGAAAGTTTAACTACTGGAAGGTCAATATAATTTTATAGGCATTTATAGTTCAATAACAACATAAATAAATGTTGATTGAATTTTGAGAATCAATGATTGTGAATAGATTAGTAACTTATTACTTATCCGAAGTCAAAGTATCGTTAAGGCCGATTTAGACCGTACCATGTTCTTGCCAGCCACTGATTGTATTAAAATAGTAGCTAGAAATTTTATGTATGTATACTTTAATTTTCACCGCAGTTATAAAAGTAAGTTCGATTAAATTTACTTAATCAATGTTTTAGGTTGAGAGACACACACACAAACATAGGGAACAGAAAAAAATGCAAGAAGGTAATAAACGCCTGGTTAACATATGTTAAGCTGTGTCTGTCTGCGAAAATAAGATATAAACTTAGCTTGATGCCACAGTTACCGACGCTGTTATTCTGCCGGTAGAGAGGAAGATCATGTCATCATATTCCACTGCTAATGTAAGTTTAGTAGTAGCCAGCCGGGTGGTGACGGCGAATAGAATACATGTGTCACCACCCTAGCCCTTTTTCTTTTTCAGTCTTGGAGGGCGAATTCTCCAGAGGACGGGCAGCAGCGCTCTCTATGAACTAAACCACAACATCACTGCGATCGCCAATCCTCCTGCCAAGCGTGGCGATTATTGGCATTTCCCCCTAATTGATCGTGCACATCATTGGAGGTGGCCCTCGACTAGCAGTGGACGTCATATGGCTGATTATGAATGTTAGTAGGTATGTGTATAAGCGATTCAAACTCATGCTCAACCCCACGCCACTTAAGTATTGATTATTAGTGAGGAATACGGGCCTAAATATGACAGGAAAGCGTATTTTTTTCCTGGATAACTTCTACCGTCGTCGTCATTTCGTTTCGTTCCCAAATATGGCGCACACATAAAATACTCAATTATTAAATTCTCCGATGATTTATCTTAGAGACAATATCGATTCACGGACAATAGAAATAAAGAAATATGAATTTCAAGAATTGGCGTATGACATACCATTTTTTTACAATTTGCCGTCCACTTTTGCAGGCGCACTTCATTAAAATTAATAATACCATATTAATGAATAATTTATACTTTAAACACAGTCTCTCAATGCATTGTTGCTGTATTTATAATAAGAGAGGATAAAGCGGACATTCATTATTATATTAACAGATATCTGATTGGATTCACATTTCGTGATTTGCTATGCTATTTTTGTGCTACAATTTGTTACAATTAAATGGACACAGTCGAACATAAATATGGTATGTAGTTAAGATAAACATCCCAAGGTATTTGATAAATACCATAAAGAAATACGATTTCGTGATATATGGTAATCAAGTAGAAATTCTGCGAAGGCGTTTTGCATAAAGCAAGAAGAATTTACATAATAAGAGGTTAAAATTTACCAATTCTTGTACAAAAAGCTTTGACTTTTTGGATCACAGTTGTTTTTTTCGGATCATTAAGGTTTAGTTTGGCGAGATCGGTGAATTTTTCAAATTGTCTAAAACAGTAATTTCTACCATAATACCCTTTTCTTAAAAGGCACATATCATATCATTCGCTACTAAGACCGTCCAAATTATTGCTGTATTACTTTTGATGGCCGTTCCTGAGTCACTAAAACATTAATAAGATAGAGATATGTTACATTGTGACATGTAAATAAATGAACCTAAAAAACTTAATATTGACGGGCCCGATGGCAGAGTGGTCAGCATGTCTGTCTCTATTACCGTAGGGTCATGGGGTTATTCCCACCGCTGACAGGTATTTAGGTGATGAGCTTTAAAGTACTTGTTGAATGTGTCTGGGTGTTTTATTTATATAAGGGTTAAATGAAATAAAAATGTATTAAAGTAAATATATTGCGTTGTCTAAATCCCATAACACAAATGCTCAAGCTACTTAACATGGGATGTATGCAATGTGTGTGTTGTTGTAAACTTTATTTAATTTTAATTTACATTCATATGAGTTTTAATATTAGACGGGATACTGTACTTGAATGAAAAAGCGAGACGTAGTCTCGTATGTCTAACTTGCAAAATACTTAGTAATATACACCAAGTACATGTTAACAAGAATTCAATAACTTTGCACACAATGCAGTCATCTTTTCTACTATAAGTGCACTTAGCAACATAACACTGTTTCAGAAGAAGATCTAAACAATAAGTCGTAAACACACAGCTGATCGGATATCCACAATAAAGCTGTTTGTATGGAGTACGATACTTCATAAAACATGAATGAAGAATACAAAACCAAAGCACAAAGTGTACCCTACACTTGAGTATAAAAAAATCCTCACGTAAAATGTAACTCTGCGACGTTGGAACTTATCTTTATTTTTCTGTCAAGTAAAGGATGATAAATTACTAATGGGCTTCCCCTGAATGCAAATATCCGTGGAAGTGGGTCACTTGCTGGCGTTATTTTCCACGTACCCGAACTCTACAACAACTATTCGTCTACGGAGTGATGGATATCATATTGTCCTGTGACATTTTTACGATCAACAACAATATCGAGGGACTCGGCGAATTGGTCAACGATTTTTTTTTCTCTACATGCGGTTTAGAATGCAGAAGTGCATTGTTCGATTTCGAGTGCGTTCTTCAATTCAATCGATCTTTTCTCACCAGGTTCCGGTTGAAACGCATCTTCAGAAATTTAACGATTAATCTTGTTGAATGATTGAAATAATCTTTTTAGATAGACGGTGGCGCAACGTACAAAAAAAATTGCATAACACACGACCATTGACAATAGCTTGAGTTGTTACAACTGAATGTAGGTCATCAAATAAAGAAACTTTTTACTATTAGATCCATTGATAATTACTATCGCGTAACGGTTAAATACCATTCACGTAATAGAGATTTTAATTTACGCTTTAAAGCTTATCGTATACGAATAGTGCTGCATTCTCCGTAACATTATTTCGCCTTACGTTATTATATATTCTGAATCACCTAATTATTGTAGGATAAACCACATATAAAATCGGTTCCCTTGTAGCAATCTCGCTAAAATTGCATGTTATAAAACGCAAAAAAAAGGTGGATTCCAACTCTTCTAAAGTAAAGGTTGTCGGTAATCATGAGATGCGGTGTTGGGTTCCCAGTAAATGCATCATTTGGCTGCTTCAGCAATTTATTTATCCACGCCATGCCTTAGCTCCGAGCAATGTTATTTAATAAAAGAGTTTTCAGTACTAATTCTATAAGGTTTCACACAAACTAACAACAGGAAATAATTTATCGATGCACGATATGAATCAGAATGAAAAATATCTACAAATATTTTAGGTAGATTGGTAGATATGTAAGATCGATAACATGTTCTGGATACACAGAATTTCGTCTATCAGTACATAGTATAAAACAAAGTCACTTTCCGTTGTCTCTCCCTATTTATGCTAACATCTTTAAAACTACGCAACGGATTTTAAAGCGGTTTTCTTTAGTAGATAGCGTGATTCTTGAGGAAAGATTGTATGTATAATACATGCATATAACAGCAAAATGACTAATCGACGTTGTAGCTAGTGATAAGTAATTATATAAGTAACAGTTCTTTCCAACACAATAAATAAAAGACGATCTTAGAGGTTGCAAAAATAATTCGTATGTAATGGTTTACTATTAATTTGAGGGACGTCTCCAAAGGGTCAGATCATCGGCTGTGAATACCAATAAAATTATGAATGACGTATAGATATGAAAACTTTACTACCAAAACAAATAATCTGTGGTCCAGTTGGTCGGATCCTTGACTTGTAACCGGGAGGTCGCGGGTTCGAGTCCGGCTACTGGACGTGTACCAAGTGGACTCTTTTTCAGAGCCTATGTACACAACGCAATGCTCGCACGGTGAAGGTATTTTTACTATCAAAATAAATAATTTTCATATAACTATTTTATGTACAAATTATTAACACAACAAAAACCCACCTAATAGTCGTTGTAACGGTTTTTATTGTCAATAACATATTAAGCTTATCATTGTAATGTGGAAGTAATGCACAGTAGAGTCGTATAAACAAGCCGATTGCAATATCTCATTACGTGATCAACAATAGCATTGCTATCGAAAGCGAAATGTCAAACCAGAACAAGATAAAACCGAGTAACCTCTGCTACTGGCGAAAATAAAAGACTAACACGTCGGAGAAGTAATTTTAGAGAACGTTCCACGTTACGAAATCTCCTCATCAAGTCTCTGGCCCTTCGGCCATCAATCATAAGTCAGTTTAGCTTCGTATAACGATGCACATTGTGGACACTTGCCGGATTCAAAACAGGATGGTGATGAGAATTACGTAATGCAATCATATGGAGAAAAATAACTTAGTAGATAGGTACTGGCCGTAAAAAAAGTTTGTTCTATTTTAAAAGTTATCAATCTATGTTCTGATTTATTAAAAAAATATTTATATCAGGCGCGGCGGAAGCTTTGTTGTCTGGTACTTGGCTTTTTTCTAAAAACTGTGTGGTTTTTTTTTTAAAAGTCTAGTAGGAACCAGCGTTTGACCACCATCCTGCTTGATGTTAAGAAGCGAAGTGGTCTACATTTAATGTATAGGCGTGTATCAATGCTCCTATTCCAAAGCCTATGTACCCTACGCAATTCTCATACCATGAAGAAAAACATCGTGATGAAATCGAAAAAAAAATGAAACGAAACCCTCAATAATAGTAGGCATTGAACAAAAAGTTCGTGGTAAGTCAGTGTGACTGTTGATGTAAAGTCGCACAATGGTGACAAAATAGTTCAATAAACAGGTACTTCCTAAACTGTTACTTCTAACGTTGAAATACTACTGTTTAGAGTTACGTCAAAAAGAGCACGACCTATGGTGAAATGTGGTTAGTTATTAAAGACCCTTCATGATGTACCAGACGCAGCTTTTATTGAACATAATAATATTAAGTGTAAGTACGAATGAAATTAATATTTCCATTCCACATATCTCTCAAAAGCTATCACAACATCAAAAAAACATTCCGACTAAAAGCAAAAATATTTTCTCAGCTGATTCGGTAAAAGCAACGTACAAACGATGTAATTTTTCTCCTGCCAGTACTGTTGTTGACGACCGGAGTAATAAAGCGTAACCCCCGAAGAGAAGCCATCTTGGCTTCCCGACTCGCCGCCACCGCCGCCTCGGCTGTCGGCCCATCGATACCAATCTCATATACAGGTAGCGATGACCAAGATCTTGCACCTCGTATAACGACTATACGTTTTATTCTGATGACTATCGACTCAGAAACCTTTAACTTCCAAACTTGAGCAGCATGTAGGTAGATTGTAATGTAATGGAATTTCTTACACGGTGCCGGTGCAACGATGTGGCACAAGAGTGGAGACATATCGACATAATCTCTCATTTTGTTTATTGGCCGAACATTGAAATTATTCGATGAATTTGGATCGGTCGGAGCGATCAACGTACCTACAACGTTTCTTCGGCGAAATCAGCGGCAGTACTTTAAGAAAAGTTGATGCGTTTTTTTTTTTTGGGTCCAAAAATATCTCTTAACTTGATTCGAAGTCATTTAAGTTAATCAGTTAATTAAATACCGAAAAATATGTACGTGTCTTTTGTTCCTTGTTCGATTAATGAGAAAATATTTTAATACCGTAATATCGTCAAAGATCTATTTTTTACATGCATGGGCAGGTCTGGGCTAAAGAAACGTCCATCCCAACTGGTTATGGAACGTCAAGCCATTATGATCCAAAAGATTTTTGATAATAACGAGCAGCGTCCCAAGACATGTTAGAAACGCAATTGTTAAAGACCTCAGAAACCACCTCGGAACAATTACCGATGTTCCATCGAAAATCTTAACATTGTAAGAATTTTGTGCCGAGTCATACCGTACACTTGTTAACCGTGTTCAAACTCACACAAAATAATGGGCCAAAATGTGTAGCAGAAGGATTAGAGCGAGAAAGAGAATTTATCATTATAGCCATCTCATTAACCTTTGGATTTGGTTTATTGTCTTGATTTGGATCGTTTCCCCGTCCGTTGCCACCAGCAAAATGTACTTTATCACGACGGCTTAAGAACGTAGATTTTCATGAAAGTGCGGTTACCGGATAAAATACAGCGTCATCAAGTCCGTATTAAAATGCGGTCGTAGTAAAAAAAAATAACAGGAACACAAATAATCATATCAAGAGCGAATCAAAACCTTCGAACGTTTATTACGGATTTTTTTCTATCTGAGTTACAAAGTTGTAAATTGAAAGGTTATTTAGAAGAGACAGTCAGGTCAAGATGTATAAATAAACTTTGCTTAGACTTTGACTGACTTTTATTACTTTATTTGTGTCGTCTGTTTTGTAAACCAATGGGACAGATCCCTTTGGTTATTATTGCGTTTGAAGATAGTA
The DNA here is from genome assembly GCA_012932125.1 of Conopomorpha cramerella. NCBI lineage: Eukaryota > Metazoa > Arthropoda > Insecta > Lepidoptera > Gracillariidae > Conopomorpha > Conopomorpha cramerella. The sequence goes on from SJJU01001032.1 coordinate 7,113, forward strand.
TAGGAAATGATTGTAGAAGTTGTACATACATATTTAAATAACGAGGCGAGAGATGTATTGTGTGCCAACGGGGAATTGGGTTTGTATGAGTGTGATATATAAAATGTCTTCTTATAATGTAAACTTATTTTTCAGATGCTTGATGGTTTTATGAACCATGAGGAAGTACAATAATTCGTCAAAATAAAGATAAAAAAAATGTAAATACATGTTTATTAGCTAACAATGCGTAGCCCACAGATGTGCACATAATTAGCAATCCTAAGGCAACAAATACCGAAACGAAAAAGGTAGGACAACGAATCAAACAACATCAAATAAAGTTTTATCAAAATATACTGTCAGTAACAACTAGTAATCAGTTGTGATGACACTTCCTGTGTTCCTAATACGTGCGGTAGAGTTGTTATATTGTAACAAGTAAAAAGTGAACCTTAATATCTATTGACATTCTTACGAATTTCAAATTTAGAATGGCAGATCTGATCCTTTGCCGACTGTACAAGTGATCTAATAAATATTTTCATCGGGCCTCCTTTACGTGAATCTGAAAGAGGTAATCAGGGGTGCCTTCACGGTACATACTTTCCCTATCACGCCCTTTCAAGGCTATAATTCCCCTAAGCGGCAGGATGGTATAGTAATTTCATTTTCATTTTATCACCAAAAGGTGAAATTTCAGAAACAGTAAAGTTGCTTCGGACGTACCATTATTGTTATTGCACACCAAAAAACGAACTTAAGATAAACACCGTACTAAATGTATTTCAGAAAGTTATAATACTTTTTAGGGTCGCTATGAATACAACTTTTACTGTTGTTAGAAATTTATTCGCCTCGACGATCCCTGTGGAGTAAATTCTTATTTTGTTTAGACTTTATTTGCTGACTTACGTTTGATAGTTTGCAATGTTTAAGAGACCAGCTTTGGGAAGTTTTGACTACGATACCCATTGAGTTGTGTCATGAGGTAACAGTTACCTGTGAATGAGGAAGCTAATTTTCAGCGATAAACTATACAATGAGAATTTTATCAGTACACTTTTCCCTTAAGTATATTTCTTCTACCGAAGGTCAATTTATATCGGTAGTGGCAATTTGTTTCGCAAGGTATACAAGGTGCTAGTTAGGAAGTTAGAACCTCGTTCAAAGCCCGGTAATTAAGGAGTTTCGCGACAAGGAAAACAAAATGGCCGAGGAATCAAACTGCTTTGAAAGCTTTCCAGTTTGAAACACACCTTATGGAGCTTTATTCGTGATCGCTACTAGTAATGCCCTTTTCATTTAAGGAAACCTTAATTGTTTCTTTTTTTTATACAACATTTATGGATCTCACATACTACGACCAAGTATTAAACGTATTTTGGGCAGCACACATAGGTACATGTAGGAATGATATTGTGTATGTTTTGTTGTTCGAGTTTTGGGTTCTCCATTACTTCATGTTATGTCTCCATTCCTTACCGGCACTAATATTATTTCAAATAAGGATATTGCTTCTTTATGATTGATTGCAGCGGTATTTGCTTAACACGTAATTATCACGATGTCAGAATGCGTTTAGCGAATCCTTCACATTCACAGACCTCAAAAATGTTGAGTTTCTTATAGAAGTAAGTAGATTATTTCATACAATTTTTTAATCATCTTATTCCTAAATCTGGAGGCACAGCGATAGCCCGGCGAAATCGAGCAAGCCCGACGTACCATACTTTTATGAAAAATCCTCGAGAACAATTCGATAACCTGCTAGTGAATTGTTGATTCAGCTAGAAATCTGATGCCTTATTGACAGAAAGTGCTTATCCATATTTATTGTTTTATCCAATACATTACTATTACTTGCTTAGTAGTTTGAAACAAAAGCATAATAATTATGAAACCGTATTGAGTCGCAGTCTTCGTGTGGGTATCGCTGACATCTACACGTAACCATAAATAATGGAATATAGACATAGTGCCTTGAAAACTGAACAATAAACTTTGAATAAAAAAAGCCATTCTCTCGAGTTGAGAAATTACTTTCGCTTACTTTGGCAGTGATAAAAGAATTCCCGATACAAATCTATAAGCTCAAGTGACTTGCGCTTTTTAACAATTCTATCGGTAACTTATTTCGAGTGTTAACTAAGACATGACAGTGGATAGTGAATTAGACTTTCGAAAAGGGTATTTTTTTGCGAAATAATTGTTCGAGAGCAATGTTGGATTTAATGGGACTTTCCCTTCAGCCATTATTATCTATTGCGGTGCAATGATGTATGAAATGGTGTTTAGTTTTATACTGATGCGGGCTTACGTCGATTGTGCTAGGCTTTTAAAATATTTAATGATTGTAGAGTTGTGTAGGATGTGTAAATGATGAAGTTGGAGCTGTTGTTAGGTTTTGTTTTGTTATGTGGTGTAGCTCAGGTTATTTTGGCGGAGTAGCCCGATTTATATTATAAAGTACTCAGTAAGTTGTAGTAGGTAATGATTCTGATACGAATACATTATAAGCACACAATTACGCCTTTAATTGAATGAATGCAGTATTTATTTCGACACAAGACATACAAAAATTAATTTAAAATCAACTTAACAGTTACACAGTAGCTGCAACCAAGTAAGTAATTCACGAATCACCGTAAAGGCAGAGGTACTTACTTTACAAATAAAATATATGTATCTAAATTTCATTATTAAATGACAAAATAGTAGTGGTAATTAAGAAGTCTCACGTCCTAGAGAATTTTACACATTGATTTTTGCTCACAATTTTGCATTATATTACAAGAATTTCGTAGTTTTTGATCGATTAATGTTTTTTTTAAATTGTAGGTTGAGTGTGTTATTTAAAATCAAAAATGAAGAATAGGTCAATAACGACCATATTCTGAAAGAAAAATCGATGCTTAAGTTGTAATGCTTGAAGCGAATTTGTCTCAAATCAAATCAAATAGTTAAATAAACTAGCGGCGTGGTAGGTAATTGATATACTTGTCAGACTAGTAAGTTGAACTAAAACTGAATAATAGGAAGGATATCCTCTACACCCTTGATAAAAAAATCCGGGTCGTATGAAAAACGTCAGTAACTTATATATAAGTAGTATTGAATACAATACAACAATACTTTTTTGCTATTCCTTTGTCTTTAAAAACAACCTCTTTTTACCTTTGGGAATTTTTTTTCACAAGTGTATGTGCCTTTTTACGCAGTGTACTGGAAGAAATGGAAACATCTGGTGCACGTACCTACATTAAATTGCACAATATTTCAATAAATATTTTCCGCTAATCACTAATGACATGAATAATAAAATAAGAAATGCCTACTTCAAAGCCGATGAAATGGCTGAATTTAAATTTGAAGCCAAACATTTGGCAGGGACGGAAACATGGAAAACTCATTTCGTATTCATCAACTAATTTTGTTTTCAACATTCAAAATAACTCGAACTCCGCCATTATTTCCTTTACTACGTCATTCTGTTGCGTTATAGGAACATTTCGTTACTTTTTCATTCGTAATTTAGAACTCGACAGGGCCCTCGATTTGTAGCAATATCGGCAGGAAAAGGTCACGGCTTAGATACCCGGGTTGGGCATAAATTGTGGTGATTAGGCAGCATTACTTGTTGTGTCGACGCCCGGGATGGAACAGTGGTCAGGGGGACTTGTGGGTAACTCCACCGTTTAGAAACTCGGCTGCGGCCGATTTGACTTCCACACATAAATGCTAGGAGGCTCAACTAGGCTGCTATCTACCTATCGCTGCAATTTTGTTGAAATTTGTCTAGACATTTTAATAATGTCAACTACTTTATGACGCACAGATTTTAAAGTATATTAATCAGATGAACCTGTATTTATTTGAGGCATGTCAACAAGGTTTGTCACTTGTATCAATTAGACAGATTACATACAAGACATTTGGAATAGTCAAAAGAAAGAAACGGTGATTTCTTTTGGAATAACGTTATAGACCAAATTATATTGACCACATTCTAGCCTAGACCAAAGGCCAAACTAATAATAGCGTTAGGTATAGCTATTCCGAAGATATAACAAGCAAAATTATCCCTTAACCCTAATACCCCATAAACCTTTGTATAAATGACAGCGCTATTATTGTTAGAAAAAAAGTATAATTATATTGAAAGAACAATAAAAAATAAACACCAGCTCCTAGTAAACTAATGAGGAATTTCCGTTGAAGCGAATTTAAACCTTTTTTTTACTGTGACAAGCGCACCGTGCCAATTAATCGCAACCCCTCTGATTGGTAGACTTTTTTTCTTAATAAACAAACCCTTAATAAGGTGTGAATCTTTGTACAGTGTATAAACTGCTTTATCTCGTCGCTGGCCAGTCTATCGTTCCTTTATCGAGCATCGGCCAATGTACTGAGCATGTTGGGCCTTAATTAGTGAAAATACCCACGCCCTATCTGAAACAGTCATCTTTGATTTTGAATGCAATTATTGTTCCCCAGTGATAATAAGCTACGTGTACCTTCAACTCAACTAATAAATTAGGGTAGAGTTAAGCGGAGGAAAGTCACTTTACTTCTTATATATTGAATTAAAATGAAAAGGCGTTTTCTATGAGATCGGCGCGGTTCGCACGCAAGTTTGCGCAAAGGCACGTTTAAACACTTGTTGTCTTTTTATTATTGCTGTTGTTGTGAGTTTTTGTATTTGGTAACTATTACTATTTTCACCAAAACTGGGGGAGTACCTTGACTGTCATATTATTTTTATTTAGTGTAAATACTTTTCATAATACGATACTGGCCATCTACAAAATGTAACATAAAAAAGTTATAAAATAAAATGTCACTTTTGGAAAGGAGCTTGATCTTTATTTTACATTGACGACAATTTTACTTAAATAAATACCTACCTGTAAATATTAGACGCCCCGCGATTTCATTCGCGCATCTACAGTATTAATTACTATTGAAAATACTACCACCAAGTTTTAGAACTACAGATCTGAAATTAACGTTTTACAGGTATAAACATCTAGCCCCCTTTAAAAAAAAAACAGCCATCCAAGGGTTTGGGCTGAGCGTTGATGAGTCAGTGATGAATGAATCAGTCAGGACTTAGTCAGGAGTTTCATACACTTCACTTCACGCCTTTTAATCCCAAAACGGTGTAGGCAGAGGCACTTGCTTAATAAGCAAATGCCCACGGTTCACCAAGCGTATTTAACCCAACGTGACAGGGGGTGAGCCCATGGACTCAGGAGTTTTACATGTATAAATAATGAAATCGAACATCAGAGTTCATTCAATTATTTTTATACTTTACAAAATATAACGAAATCGAAAATACAATATGTCTTGCTACGAAATGCTCATATATGGTGAATGACAACATCGTGATGAACCCTATATCTAACGATGGGCTCACCCCCTGTCATGTGGGGTTAAATATCTTTGCTTAACAAGTGTGTCTACCCCTCTTTGGGATTATAGAATGAATTACACATCTATCTGTAAAATTTGCCACAGTCACATGCATCCTTCATGAAACTTACTATTTTTTTTTGCCTTGATATTGATCTGGGACCAAAAAGATTTATTTAGATATGTGGTTAAATCATGGAAGAAGAATTTCTTTGGTGGGGAAAAAGATATTAAGTAATCGTTGAATAAAAACACAAACAACTGAATACTTTAACTTTTTTTAAATGGCACAGGACAACATAATCAAAGCATTAAGACCAGTCTACAAGCTGTCTAACTCCTATGAATTAGGTTCTAACATTCCATAGAGGCCAAAGTTACAGCCTAACCTTCAACAAGATTAACTAGCAGATAAGATAATTATTATTTTAAAATATTACCGATATCTTTATTATTTGTCTATCGAAGTCCCAACTGTCAAACTAAAAGTGACTTGGAAGACTCCAAATATCTCCAAAGATTATTTCCACCCCATTAGGCACTATAAACGTTTATGTATGTAACTCATTTGTATACCACACGATTGTTTGTGTTCATTCCTTTACATTAGGTACATCAACATCCGTCTAGACTGATCTCAAGTTAATCGGGAGTGAAACGCTTTTTAGTATATCCATACGATACCGATGAAACCGTGTTGCACCACAAAGCTTACCAACCAGATCCGTGTTCATCTGCCACGGACATAAACCCGCTCACACACGACCCCCGATTGCTTACCGAGATGTGAACATGAAAATGTACACCTTTATTTTGCAGGAGCTAAAGCGACGACGTTGAGAGCTTAAAATTTTAATTAATTTTTCGCTCCGCGGACTTCTTTTAATAAAATCGGGTGCCTTAATTGCCAAAATATTTCGCAATCCCTTTAGGTTGAGCTTTTAAGACGTGTTTAATTATAGCAACAGTGCTGAATCCCTTTTAAATGATCGTAGTTATGCCCGCCCATTATTTACCGATGTTTACTGGGTGGCTTTCTGCCTCCGACTCGACGACCGACGCCTTATTTTCTGTATAGTGATTAAAAACGCTTAATATAAAATTGTTGTTCCATGGCGCAGGTCATTTTGAATGCTTCGAAACATCTTTATTGTGCGGTCGCGGAGAAAATGCGTCTAAAGTCTGTGTAAAGTGGGTTTCTTTGTTAATTAACCTAATAAAATTAAGTACATTATGTAAGTCTTGAGGCCCACCTTGGCGGGAGGCCTTCTTTGGACGGTAGACGTCAGTGGAGTAATATAATGATAATATAGGTCGATTTTATAGTATTTCGATGTATTCATGAAAAAGCTAACAAAATCCATTTCAATTTTACGCCTTTCATTTTAGTGACAATCGTCAAACGCATTTTATATACATTTTTCATTCGTTTTGTTCATAGCAAAAATTATCTAGGTAACTAGTGAAATAAATATTTTCCTCTTTCACGTCAGTAAAGGCATTGTGCTCACAACATCAGTGTCAATATTTGCTTTAACTGTTCATAAATAAACGGCAACCGGCATTGTCACATTGAATGGAAATCAATCGAGGCTTAAAATCCTATATACGCAGGACACTGCGGCCGAAAAACCAACATTGGAACACTTTTAAAAGGGCCCGATTAAAAAAGTTTCACAATAAGTACAAAAGCGTTCCAATTCATTTGGTTATCTATTTAAAAACGCGGGCTGGCTCGGGCAAGGATTTATTCGGAACCACTGAAGCCGAATGTCACAAAATATGTCGGTCGGGCACGTCTATCCCATATCCAGGGTGCGTTCGGAAAAAAAAATAATGCGCCTACCCAATGACCAGTGGAGCGGGAATTTCATAAAAGAGTAATATTCCGAGTAGTTTAAATGTCGTTAGTACGAGAGGTTCTTCCCGTCATTATTTGGCTATATGGTGAATGTATAATACAACATTTTGTCATATTATTTTGTCAACTCATGCATAGCTTTTTGTTAGTTCGCACACATAATAGGCCCAATAATGTGATAAATATTTGTCATTTAAAGAAAAGCTTTTCATTTTTGGAATTTTCAAAGAAGTTTTAGGTTAGTGTGAACATACCAAAGGTGAAGTGTAAAATACGCCATCTGGTGCCACTACTGTTGGTATTGTGTTGTAGTAAAGTTCAGGTTAAGACGATTCCGTCCTATATTTAATGCCACAGTATTTTTATTTTGCCGCAGTAGTTTTAGTTATCAAGTAAATTATGAAAAAAAAAACAGAATCCTTTTCAGACAAACATCGGTACAAATGAAGCTCAATAAAAGATTGTGAAATATACAAACAAAGGCAAACCCTTCTTGTATTCAAAACATAAGTGCAAAGATACTTATGACGTTTGAGAATGTCTAATTTTCAATTGTACTGCGCTCTTACACTAGGTCAATGGCTCCATGTATCCCTCTTAATGCCCGCGACATTGCCAAATCGCCTGCTCTAATATCGTTGGGACTTGGCGAGCTCCTATTGGCAGCGGGTCGGCGTAAAATCAGTCTTTCGGAGGAAACATAAAAACACACTCAGCCACATACGACAGGAAAGCAGAATTGCTGCTCCGAAAAGAACCTTCTAGTTGTGAGTAATACCGGGCAATTTATCCGGCAAAGACTGGACCAATGGCTTTTTCTTGTTATTTTAATTGTTATTATCTGTTATGGTTGTGTGGACTTCGTGCAGCAGCAATGCTCCTTTGGCATACTAGCTGTAACCCGGTGGTGTTCCCCGAGAGTAAATCATTAAAAAAAACGCGCACTGACATCATTGTAATAGTTTAAACCGGGTATTACGACGCGAAATTAACTAAAGATAAGCATTCAGCTTATCTTCGTTATTTGCTCGAGGTTTCGACACAGTTACATGTGCCATGGTCATGAGCTTATAGTACTCTGACTCTAGCTGACTCTTATAGTACCCGGTTTAAACTATTAATTACTCGAGGTTAATCTGGTTACCGTGGGAATTTTGGGATATAATTTATGGTGAGTGTAATTCCAAAGTCTGACTTCAACCATGCAGCAGTTCCTGGATGGTACTGATATGTATGAAAAGCGTGTAATTTCTATCAGAACAAACAACAACAAGGGCTATGGGCTGATGATGATGATGGGCTATATATATTTCATTTTTATAGGAACAGAAGGAACGGATGTGTAAATTGACACTTTTTGATTGGTTACTACAACACGGATTAAAAACTGAACGAATGGATGTAGATTATTACATGGATGACGAGATATACTATATTTCATTCGAAGGTTCTCACAGGAACTGAATAAAAGGCCGGTGGGGCTCAGCTCATATTATAAATGGGAAGTTTACGAATATTCCCTGAACGAATATAAAGAAATTTGGTGAGAGGATATTATACCTGTAACTAATAATAATACGTTAGATTTTAATTCCGATCATATAACAGGAATATATAATATAACTGGATGTCCATCCAGGACACAGAAGATAATGTGTATACTGACAGAGAGATATTACACTACTCTAGGGGAACTATTTTATAGCCACTATTGAATGTTCTAAATCCTACAGTCAATCAGCCTCACTTTGTCTTTCAAGGCAACATTAGCTAGGAGTTTCGTAGTGTTATTTAAGTTGTTTTATAATTTCTGAACAAAAAAAACATCCAAAGTGTTTTTCATTATTTTTATACTTTTATGTACTCAGAAATTATAAATATAACTTAAATCGCACTACGAAACTCCTGGCTAATGTTACTGTTGCAAACCTTTTTACGATTTAATTCCATTATTTTATATAATTTCTTATGGTCAAATTGTAAATACATAATATTAAAATGGTTTTACCGCTCGAACCAACCGGACCTATTTATTTTTTCCTCTGATACCTACAGTTACCTTGAAAGATCATCGTCGATTTTTTTATAGATTTAAAACTATCAGTCACATTACGGGTGTGTTTTTATATGATACCATACACATTTTATCGCGCTTTTTTCTAACGTCCATTAAACTTCGAGCTTTCTTTATTTGCCCATTGCAGTCCCGATGCTTCGAATTGCTTGGATTTGCTTCAATAATTCTCAGATTATTAATATCAATCCGGATTGCCTGATTTGCGTGTCTCAGATATTGTTAATCATGTGAACAGGAAGCATCGTTGGTTATTCAAATACAATATCCTTTTGAGGCCTTTCGTTTTAGCATATCTCATCCATATTCTAAGCCGAAGATAACTCTAACATGTATGTTGAGCGATAAAATGAACAACGAAACGAAGAAAAAAAAACAGGAACATCATCTTCCAGTAGCTGACGTAGGTGTTAAACTCGGAGTAGCGCAACTTATCTCGAGACGTCAAAATTTTATATAAACCGACCAACTCGTGGTGAACATCCCGACGTGAGATATTTTCAACGTACGAAGTGTCATTTTAAATTGGTCGTATCACAAGTTTTGTGTGTATACACACATACGTGGGAGGGTTAGAAGAAATCAAGATCGTAGCTGCAGCGGAAGCCCAGGTGATGCATTACTTAGTGTTCGGCTCTCTCAATCGCGAGATGGGAGATTAGATCGAATTCCCTTTCTAAAGTAAACTGCTTAAGACCCTGTTGTTTGCCTCCGGCACGATACGTCTTACTGAACCGACGACTCGAGCACAACCCATTACCCAGAAGGTGTAACATCGGCTGACAAGATTTGTGTCACAAGCCTTGGCGTATGTTCCCTACTTGTCAAAGTTGTAATCGTCTTCACCGATACAACTTTTTTTATTGATTGCTGCTCTAATAGCTAGATCATAGCTAGTGTAATTCGCACTTATGTATGAATGTATCATCAATACATAGAATACAACAAAGTCGCCGCCCGCTCTCTGTGAGTATGTATACGTAGATCTTTAAAACTACGCAACGTATTTTGATCCGGTTTTCTTTAATATAAAGAGTCATTTTAGAGTAAGGCTTATATGCATAAATTATAGGTACATACAGTGTTTCCCCTGTTAATAATGTAGTTATATTGGCAAATCATTGTTTGCTGGGTCAGCTAGTAACGTACATAAAACTTAATCCATATCGATTACAAGAAATTGTCTTTTTCATTTCTCAATAACGGTGACGATGTTGGCTTTTTCATTCGCCATGCGTGTGAACGTGATAGACTATGCCCGTATTCACAACAGTAATAGATAATTCTCTCAAGTGTGGCCTGATTGTCTCTTTTACACAAACTTAAATAGAACGAGACAAACGCTATTTGAGCCGAGATCAGTGCTTTAGTATGTGATAAATTTCAAGCCAGTCTTGACTGCTCTAGTTACACGTTCTGTTAGATTGTTATGTATGAGTTTTCTTACAACGAAAGTTTAGCTTTAATTGAGAATTACGGTCAATAGAAATCTTTACTTACTCTTTAATTACTGGAGCGTCGGCAGTAACTTGGCGAGTATCTAAATAATTGTGTTGGGCTTCAATATTTTTTCGTCTCTTTCTACTCCATTAGAACACGTTTATGTGATGTTATGTACCGTCCAACGAGGGGTAGGCAGAGAATACGGATGCTCATTTGTATCTTGACATATTATATATACATCCATACTAATATTACAAATGTGAAAATCTCTTTGTCTGTCTCGAATTCACGCCAAAACTACTGAATTGATTTAAATGAAATTCAGGTATACCGATTGTTTAGAGTTTACTTTTTAATTGAAAAAAAATATAGTTCTGAATAATGTATATTGGAAAAACAATGTTTGTTGAGTCAGCTATTTTTTTAAATAAATCCATATCATAATAATATTTCATACCATGTCATATTTGTCGCAAATATCTACGTCAGATATTGCCAATCTCTTGAATTATGTAGGTATTTTCCCATTCAAACTGTTACTTCGAGTGGGTAGAGGTAGGTTAAACTCCTATCACAACAAAGTTCATGTAACACAAATTAACCTAATTAATTTGAGTTTCTGTAGGTAAATATGTGTAGGTTCGTTTATAAATAAATTCCATTGACTTTAATAATTAACATGAGGTATTTGAGCATGCGGCATAGCTTTAAATTAAAAAAAAAACCGTTGTCGTATTAATGGGTACCTACCGACAATATAATCAAACAATTAACAGACACGCTTTCGATAGCAATCGCCTGGATATTAATAATGAATTTATACAGTGATAGAAATTAATAGTAATAAAAGAAACCGCCTTATATGTTGGGCGGAATCGAAACTCCCTCGATCTCGGCACACGAAAACCAATTATATTAATGGGTGTCGATATTCGGACCCGCTAATTGCTAGCACCTATGAGCCTTTAACGGGACACTGTGTATGGAAATTGAGGCAGATTGTTCCTCTAAACCTATAATTATAAAACGTTATTATGATATTAATAAAAAAAAGACGCGTCTAGAAAATGCTCCTTAGAACACCTGTCCAACTAGTTTTCTTTAAATAATTGTTTCTGATAATAAAGTGCACAGTGCACACAAACCTACATACATTATGCCTATTCTACATAGACAGAAACACTGTAAGCTTGACTGGCTTACAGAATAATTATATTTGATAGAGTTTGATATTGCGCTTAATTAGTAAGTCACCAGAGAAGGATAGAAGTACAAAATAACAATACAGTGAACTGTACTGGCTAAGGCTGTTCCAGGGCTGTTAGGGTGTTAGGGTCAAGTATATTCTAAAAGGTAATAACTTATTATCTCCACTTGTTACGGCGTACCTATCCTTTTTAACCGACTTCAAGAAAGGACTAGGTTCTCATTTGCCGGATTATTATTTTATGTTTGTTACGTCAAAACTTTTAATTGGAACGAATTGCTTCTAAATATTTTTTTGTTTGAAATCTGGTCCTTGCCGTTTGGTCCCATTTAGTTCAGTACCATTTGGTTCAGTTCCGACAATCACTTCAATGAGAAAACCATTAAAGTCTTAATATTTTAGTAATAGTAGTTAAGTGTTTCATCATCATACATACAACTTTTCATTTAGGTATGCCAATCGTTTTTGGTTCAAGAAGGCGAGTCATCCAATTGTTAGAGAAGCGCTATCCGTAGTTATTCTAAAAGGTCTAACTTTTTTTTAGTAACTTTTATCTGAATAAGTGGGTGTCGAAGATACAGTCATAGATAGAAAGCTTACACGAGGTGTTGTCCAAAAACAAAGATCAGATTGTCCCACATAACAAATTGTTTTCCGAGGGCAGAAGCAAACCTGTTACGGCACTTAGAACTCGAAATTGGTTGAAGTGATAATTGTTGAAATATGAAGACATGTCTTTGGCATTACGGATGGAAGCTCTAATATTACGGACGTAGACGAGAAAATCGTGTGTTGATGGTGAACAGAATTATATTTGTCACCACCCAAAGACAACTTTGCCCGTCCTGTCCCGGGGGTCTTAAGCAACCGAAGCAAGTCTCCAGACGACGGGCAGCAGCGCACTCTGTTGAGTCAAATAACACCACTGCGATCGCTATCAAGCCTTTTTTTACCTGGGGGAATCCTCATGGACACCCCGCCGCCATGGGGTTAGCGAACGGGGTAGTGTCGGACTCTTACCTACTAAACCCTCACGATGACCTCCGTGCCGCGAGCAGGGCGGGTCTCGGGAGTGCCCGGAGGAATTGCGTCAGGACCCGCCCAAGCGATCTGTCCGGTACTCGGACTCCGTCTCGGGGCAGACGATGGCGTGTCTGCTCTAGCGACCTCCATCGCCGACGGCGGTTACCAGGTCATAAGGTAATCGCCGCCCTTCTCGAAGCCGTACAAGCAGGTGCCGGAGACCCCACTCCGACACCTACGACTCCAAGGACCCCTTTTAGGAATCGCCAACCCGCCTGTCAAGCGTGGCGCTTGGCATTCCCCTCAAATTATCATGGAAATCATTCTGGGAGGTCCTCGTCCAGTAGTGGACGTCATGTGGCTGATAGTGATGGCGAAAATTTCTCAGCAATTAAGTAGCAGAAGTAAGTTTAGGTCCACCCTCACGTCAGTAGTCACTACACTGCATCTAAGCTATACGGTGTATAGGTATACAATATGTAGTCAAATTGTCTCTATAAATAATCTCCTTCTAGGTACTATTTTTTACTTGATCATTATCATTAATAAAATACCACAGCTGGTGTGATTAAGATTTCAATCTCGCTAAGTACCCCGAGCGGCAAATTCTAACAAAATAAAACATAAATCACGATTAGGTGTCAAGCAACTAAAATGCTTTAAGCATCCTCATTGTGAAAGATAAGCATATCTGCTAAAAGTGTTTACACAACATCTTTGTCTTCGTATAGACTATATCCGTATTCATTATCAGCTAACACGTTCGGTACTTATGTTCCTCCTACGTTGTTTCGTATCTCCCCATTTGAACAGGCTCTCCCGGGCCGTTGGTCGCTTCCCGGGCCTCATGATCTGATACGGGGCGCCAGCACGAAGCAACAGAGGCTGCTATTTTATTTATGAAACGGCAAGATTATTTACGATGTATAGCTGGTAATAGCTTCGCATATCTCGCTTTTACCGGGAACACGGGCTATTGGTTATAGTTCATGCGAAAGATCGACAGGGCCGGCCCGAGCCAGCTTGCAGTAAAAACCTATTCGCACCACGAACGATATTAGCATGAGAAAGTAATTTGAACGAATTGCCTAAACGATTTTTTTTTTGGAAAAGAACGCCCGGCCATTTCTTATTATGAAGTATTGCGGCTATGAAACTTCGTTCTGTTTCTGACACACTCTCTCGTCGGACGCTTTATCAACGAATCTTTGGCTTATGAAAGAAAAAA
>SJJU01001041.1:0-31306 GCA_012932125.1 Conopomorpha cramerella
ATGGCACTTTAATACTCAATAGGTGCTTCAACCCGCGTACCGCAAGGTATGTGAACCCTGTAACGGCGATAAGCTCACCTCCTCGTTGGGTTAAATACACTTGGTGAACTCTCTGCCTACCCTGCTTTGGAGGTCATGTATGAAAAGATGTGTGAATGTAGATGAGGCGAAAGGGGTATGCCAGGATCGTGAAATATTGAGATCTGTAGTCTCTTCCTACCCCTCTGAGAAAGTCACAGAGACTGAGAAAGTATGTATGTTTACATGTTATGATACGTATACATAATGAAGAGGATGGTACGGAAATATCGAGTTTGTATGGGAATTACGATTTTTTTTATTACGTGACATTTAAACCTGCCGAAGTGCATTCAGTAGAGTTTGCAGAAGTAGTATTCTTTGGCTTAAAATGGTATTCACCGTGTACAAGGGAAAATAAAAAATAAATTTGTAACTCGAGAAAATCACTCAGCCCATGGTAACAAACAACTTCCCCATCGTGGGGGTCTCGGCGAGGCGACCAAAGGAATTATCCAGAGGACGGGCAGCAGCGCTCTCTGTGAGTTAAACCACAACACCACTGCGATCGCCAAGCTAAGGGTGGCGATTATTGGCATTTCCCCCCAAATGCATTTTATCCAATTTTTTCCATCATGGAAGGCTCACGTCCAGGAGTGGACGTCATATGGATAAAGATGATGACGATTCCCGCAGGAACCCGATGCTACGTTCAGCACGAATTAAAAATGTCCTAGGGTGGTTGAATGAGCTGACTCATGGCGCGTTTTCATGATGAGATGAATTTTTTTTTCGTTTTTGACATAGCGTTGATAGGGGAAAATTGTTTGATATCATGGGCTGAGCGTTACGTCAAAGTTGTATAAAATATACCAGCCGTCGCGTCATATCTACACCATTAACAAGGTCTACATTACTATTACGTGTATTTTGATTGATGGCCGCACGGACGGACGTCCAAGATGGATTTCTTTCAACCTCAAACTGGATCAGCCATTTGCCTCAAGTTAATTTGCCGAGTTGATTCAATTTGCACACTTTTTGTGTCGTGCGGTGTAATTGAAATTCTTGGGACAAGCGATCTTGTTTTCCATTTACACGTTTGTATTCGTGGAGAATAATATACTTTATTAATGTTTTTGTTCAGAATTTTGTCCTTTGTCACTTTTACTTAATGTTATGTATAACTAGTTTATTCCTCCCAGTGGAGTGTTTCCGGTTCTGTGTGAAACAGATTTTTATCTCCACGTGAACCTATTCCGGATTACTAGGATCATGTGGAAAGGTTTATCTGATTTAATTGAAATGTTCTGAAGTGATGCGCGTAAACACAAGTCCGATAATCTTTTTTACATCTTTTTTACATTATGTAAAATTTAAGTGAAAGCAACGATGCGTGCTCGATGAATGTAGATTGTATTAGCACGGGCGTCGTCCATCTGTCCTTTTACATATTCACATAACAAAAATTACACTAATTGTAAAACTCCTATCTAATAATCAAATATTAAACGTAGCATTTTTTATTTTTATTACGTAGGTACTTTATTTATGAAGCAACATTGGCCATTTCATTCGTCATCATCCTTCGATTTGTTTTCTGAAACGAATGATACGACGTAAAAGGGGATCTAGAGGATATCAGGGTTACGAAAACGATTATTGGGCGATGACCTGGTCTCCAACTGTCATGATAAAATTGACTCCTAAGTCTCAAATATCACATCTTAAAAGGTTCTGCTAACCTCATTAGACATTACGGACATTAGTTCGTGTATGAATGTCTATCAGAATACACTTAGGCCCATTCAATGAGGTAACTCGAAACCGCACGGTTTCTCTATCAATCGGCTGGTGGTCTAAATCGCCGTCTGTCTTTATCAGCATCTGCCTTCCCCCGAGTGAAAATTCAACCAAATAATAAAGTGTATGTATGTAATGTTCCCGATGTGTAAGAGAATAAGTCCCCAGAACAAACAACAACAAATGCTATTCAAGCCAACTTGTCGTTCTACGTCATCGTAAATATAACTTTAAAATTCTAATCTATGTGAGAACGATACGGGTGGTCGCATTTATAGTCTGCCTTTCCTATATCATAGGCGAGCGTACAAAGAAACCGTGCTGACTGGTGAACTATAGAAGTGCGTACAGTCGTGGTTTCGCCATTAGGATAAGATTTAGACGAGTTAAAAATATCTTTGTTTAGAAGGAGATTAATTTTGGCATTTAGAATTTTTTAATAATTGTCTTTTGCTAGTCTCGATACTGCGTGTTTCAAAGCATGTTGTGTCTACTGTCCTTAATGAGGCCGTTATTGAGCATCCAAAACTGGCGAGCAGGATCGAGACCAGTGGAAGATCTCTGGTTACCCCTCAGAGAAACGGGCGGGACGCATATTTATGTATAACTTAATTTAATTCTTCAATCGTGTGTTTTCAAAATTAATAAAGTATTTGTTAAATTACAGAACTCAAGTAAATACATTTTACAGATAATTAGTTACACAAAATACTTTATTATAATAACACTAGCTTTCCGCCCGCGGCTTCGCCCGCGTGGATTTCGGTTATATTGCGGTATAAAGGAATATTTTTGTTTTCCCTCGGGAATATCAATTTTTCCGGAATAAAAAGTATTCTATATTTAAACCGGACTTTTAAACTTCTTCTAAACTACGTCTGCAAAATTTCTAAGCAATCGGTTCAGTAGTTACGGCGTGAAAGCGGAACAAACTCACTTTCCCATTTATAATATTAGTAAGTATGTATTCTGTGTTTATTTGGGAGACGTATCAGTGTGTCCCACTATAACCTTTATCTAAAGTGTATAAATTATGTCTTTAGTCCAATTCTTTGGGACATTTAGATACTGTGGTCCGGTCATGTTGAGATGATATACGAATGTAGATTATTAAAGGGATTTGTGATAGTGAAGTACCTAACGTTGAGTGCATGTACATATGTCAGAATTGTCACAAATAGAGGGCCATACGTTTACGGACCCCTCTGGAAGACAGGTGTGTGGTACGATTATCTGGTGCCAAAACTAGTAAGTAATAAGAATGAGTGTAATAATTGAATGTACATTCCACGTTCGATGAGTGACGTGCAATGCAGTGTTTTTTTTAATGGCGATATTTCTATTGTAAAGCAAAGGGATGTACGTTACCCTCATTGGAAAATTTATAGTTGGAACCAAGACGTATCACATAGACGTAAGTCGTGCTACATAGTGACGTGGCCAATAATTATTGGCCACCGTATATCATCGAGTTCCATAATCAGAAATGTAACTTTTTATCTTTATCTCCCACTTCGATATGGGAAGATAGAAAGAGACACACATATGCGGTTGAAACAAAATAAAACTGAAAACTACAAGGCATCGCTGCACAAATACCATGAGGGAATCCGAACAGTTTCCGTCCCTCTGTAATTACAAAGATACAGTGATCAGCAGATGCACGTTGCTCACATGATTTAAGGGCACGCTTCGGTGGAAGCGGCCTGCAAGGCGACGGCCCGACACCATAATTCTAGTTTAAATTATTTTTATGTAATACGAACCACTAAAATTTTGACTTCGTAACATTTTTGGTATACTTATTTTGATGGAAACATTTGAAAGCTTACAGGATGCGTTTATAAAAAAACTTAACTACATTCCACATCCACACATCATACATCCGTGCTTTCGCATTGTCTAGCGGTGGTCGCGAAGGATTTTTTTTATCAGCGACAATGTTCTGCTATTTGGTGTTGACCAGAAGCAATCAGAGTATGCAGTACAGCAGCAGCTTGAAGTTTTATCCACGGACTAAAAATCAATCTCAGAAGGGAAGGCTAGAAATGTGACGGTGAAAGCCATTGTTTTTCAGATCGGATCCCAGACGGCGGATCTATTTCTTATAGCGTATCTTCTTACTTATATATAACATGTCTAAGTGGCGACATTAGGGATATCTGGGGTACAAAAGGGATTATTGGGGGAGGGGTTCGCTGGCATCTATCACCAATACTATGAACAGTGTTTATAACTAAGTAAACTAAAAAAATCTGTTGCTGTTGTTATTCTATGGTGTCTGATTTGTAACTTGCTACTGCATGCCATGGTCTGCCTTTGTCAAGCTAGCATTCAACGTGGTAACGCGTTCGGTTTCTTTATCAACAGGCTGATGGTCTATATCGCCGTCTGTCTCTATAAGCATCTGCCTTCCCCCGAGTGAAATTACAACCAAATACTAAAGTGTATGTAACGTTCGCTACATCAAAGTACAAACACAATTTGCATAATAATGTAGTTTAAGTGGTAGCCATACTTGGAAATATTCATTAAAATTCGGCGGATCGGCGATTGTTACAAATTAACACGTAAACCGATGGCTGTAAATATTATTTAAATTATATTTATCTGTCTTAAATACCGATACTATATTGCCGTCCGTTCAGGGGCAATTGAGACGCAATCAAATAAACATTTGGGTTCCACGCGAATGGATGCGATAAGCGGTATTTCGCACTTGATGTGAAACCATTGCAAGACTAAAAATTAATAAATATATATAATTGATGGGCCCTTTGGTGTAGTGTACAGCATGTCTGTATCTATTTCGTAGGGGTTCGATTCCCACCACTGACAGGTATTAAGGTGATGAGCTTTTAAGTACTTGTTGAATGTGTCTGGGTGTTTATTTATATATATATATAAAAGAAAAAAATGTATTTAATTAAGTATATTTCGCTGTCTGATTTCCGTAACACAAGTGCTTTAGCTACACAAGATGGGAGGCAATGTGTGTGTTGTTGTAAAATACCTAGTATTTATTACTTTCATTATACTTATTATTGCACACTTGTTACACATATAAATACAAGACAAATGTGAAATAATAATAATTATATAAAATAATAATTGACAATGGTAAGATTGCAAAAGGCAACCATATCGCTCAGAGCTATTCCTTTCAGATAATCAAGTTCGGAAAAATCTTCTTTCGGAATAAATGGTGCATACATAAGTACTCTTTTCAAATTTGTTTACAATGTATAGGTATAGTATATCAAAATACATTACTAATGCAGTAATAAAAGTTATTTGATGCACAGGCCTGTTAAAACAGCGTTTTAGTAACATAATGTAATATGACTGACTTTTGTTTTTAGTAAGAAGATAACAGTTTTTGTTAGAAAATTCAATTATTGGACGTCTTAAGGGTTGTACGCCTTGTAGCTATACCTAGTGTAAAAGGATCCCGAGCAATGGTCTTACCAAAGTTATATGGCTCGTAAATATTAACAACTTTTACTAATGCGGGGAAACGAAACAAAATGTTTTCATCTCCATACAAAATAGACGGGATAGATTTTTTTTCTCATTTCCTCGCATTTTCACCATAGTAAATAATATAGACGAGCCCAACAATGTTTCTTAGACCATTGCTAAGGGACCTTTTACACGCAGTATAATTATATAACTATTTACCTAGTCTGTAATATATTTTTTGTAAAGTCCCCAACTAAATATTATAAGTACTACTAAACTAACACTAGTTAACGTGATTTACAAAAATGTATACGGAATATTGTCTGAATTAATCATATACATTACCCTGTAGGATATTTTGTCAATATGTCCGACCATGTCAGACAACACCTTGAAGGATTGAAAACAGTTATTATACGTCCTATTTGGTACGTGGAGGTTATTTTTTCATTTCTCATTTCCTTTTGTATTTTAACCTGCTGACTGACAGTTAGCTTGTAAAGTTAATTTGTATTAGGTACATACGAGTGTCGCTGAAAGAAGACCAACGTAGACTAAAACTTTTAGAGCTATTACGGAACCTCGGCGTCAATTAATTAGGATCCACTCTAAATAAATACAAGATTTTAGTAACTATTTCTTCGATAAACGGTGACTGATAAGACTGTTCTAAATGCAAAAATGATTAAGTATTGGACGATGGACTTGGACCCTCCCCAGACCATCTTATGTACACGACGTCCAATCAACTCTACATTCAGAAGCAATATGTAATCTAAAAGACACCGCTATGCCGAAATATCACTATAAAAATAATACCTATCTAGGTTATTAAAACGAATATTTTTTTAGCATACCCATCAGGCCCGGATTAAGAGTAACGGTATAGCCGATATACGGGACCAAACATTTTTTTTAGCCGGCCATCAATTCACTGATACAATTGTAATACTGGCCCCATCTTAACTGCGTACATCTCTCGCGTCAATTTGGCCAAGATTAATGACTTTTTTCGTCCGAACAATAAATAATTTAAATACACCCGCCCTTAACGCTTATTTATGGGATTTTTGGTACTTTCTTTCACCATTGTGTGATAATAAAGGTAGCATGTTGATAATGAACAGGTCACTCGATTTGTAGGTGCACCGCGATTTTGTGTTCTCGTTTCGACTAAGGAGATCTTTATTTTACCTTTGATTGTCAGTAGAGCAAAGAAATAATAAAAGAGTACTTTCCAAACAAAGTTTGACAGTAATGACAATTCTCCGTCCGGAAAAATGTCAGAAAAACCTCAAAGAATATTACCCATAGCAGAAAAAAGCATTACCCAAGTACTTCAAAAGTAGACCACAGATGCTCTTTAAAAAATAATGTAGACCAAAATTTTACTTTTTAGGTCCAGGTCAAAAGAGTCTCTCATAGGTACTCTGAGATGTTAATTGACACTTTCTGGACTTTCTTATTGAATTGTCTTCAAAATACTAAACTGACACTAAAAAAGTCTATCAAAAAAGTTAAAGCTGAGTAAACACCTGAAATTGTTGTCGGTTAACAGCGATGTTGGCTAGCCACTGAAAAATAATAAGTAAAATACAGCTAATTGTCATGCACATGTCAACGACAATACATAATGTACTAAATGTTATGGGTCCAACCGACATCAGGGATACCATTCGACCAAGCACTGATCCCAGCATTAAAATTCAATGTCCATAACGAGGAGAACTATATTAATCAAACACTTATCGAATGCCACGATCTATTATTGAATAAAATTGTGTTAATTTGCATCTGTGGTTTTCAATCCTTTAACAGACGTACTTTTTTTATAATACGAAACAACAATATATCTTGAATATTTACATGAATCCACGGTATTACGACTACATATTATCTATTACCAAATAATGAGTATAGAGTATACCTACTTGCCTTAAACGTCTATAGTGCCAATCCATTTCTTTACATTCTGTTTATTCTTAGTGTGGGAAAATCCGTTATAGATACCCGCCGCTGGCCGGGGTTATGTGGGACTCGAACCCACTAAAATTCTACGGTGGCCACTTGTGCGTTGCAGCCAGAGCCCCGGAGGAACTGCCTGAGATTAACGATTAAGGTTGCCAGGAGGTATTTATGGTAAGAAGAAAACAAAACACAAATAATAATTATGATAAGCCCTAAGCCCTCAGGCACCTAATACAGAAAGCTAAATTGGCCTTTACCATTTTTTTCTCACGCTTAAAATCTAAACTATTTTACACGGTACACTTCTCATTCATATTTCATAGCTGCTCGTGGTAAGACTTTGCTGCCTACCGGAAGTGTCTATGACAACAATGCAATGTAAAATATAGCCGGCCACTTATTCGGTTAAGATGAATCGCCTCATATATTATTTAGTGTAATAGTTTCAAAGAACAACGACGGACTCATCCTTCACAGATGGGCTTCAATTTTATACATGAATATTTTCTCCCTGTTTTAGAGCCTTCAGTTTGACAATCTAATTAAAACAATTCGTCTGTGTGTGGTTCGTTGGTTGGCCAGCTAACTACAACGCTCATCACCTGTCTTAATAGCGTTGAAAAAATAATTACGTTTTATTAAACCGGTAAAATTTATATTTTCAACGTTAATATTGTTCAATAATGATTTTTTTATTTCATTTTTGACATCAGAACAACTCGAGTCAACGTCGAGCAATCGTCAACGATTTCTATTTAACGTTGTATTATCGTGCCTGTGTACAGTTTTGAATGGTTATCAATATTTTTATATTTACTTACAAGCTTGATTTAAAGTATAGACAAGTCAGTTTAAAAAAGCCGGAATCTGTTCGCCGAAAACCTTTTTGGTAACCCAAAAAAAGTCATTTGAAATTGCTCGTCGCTATGCCACATTGTCGCATCTGTGGCGAGCTTAATCTTTGTCAGTAATACTGGTAGCCTAGCACAAAGAGATCTAGCCCCACGGCGCGGTGATAATCCCTGATTAATGCCCGCGCTACCGGTGTTCAGAGCACTTCATAACTAAGTGTTGGTTAAACTCCTAGTTGAACTGGTCCAATCCACTGTTTTTATGAAGTAATTTTTCATAGGATTTATGGCTATATAAGTGAACTGTAACAGTTTTATGGAATAGGTAGATATAAAGTTGTGGATCTTTTATTGTTTATTTATGGTTTGCTGTTTGATGACGACGAAATAAGCTTTCGCAACAAAATATTTAAATCTTTTCATAGCCTCCTGTACCTAGGTAAAATGTATTTTGGAAGACTGATAATATTACATGATTATGCAAAGAATATATCTGTGGCCACTTTTACTACCGGTTCCAGGATCATTGCTCCACATATGAATAGAACGGAATAGTATCATGAATATTCGTTTTAAAGTATTAAACACAGTCCCCTCCCGCTGTCTGTCCCTATGTATGCTTATAATTTCAAAACTGCGCAACAGATTCTGATGCTGTTTTCTTTAGTACATGGAGTGATTCTTGAGAAAGGTTTATATTATGTATATTACATGCATATAATATCAAAGATAGATTGTACATAATGTGTATTGGCAAAACAACGGGTCAGCTAATTGTTTATATTAAAGATTTTTGTAGAAAAGGTGAGAAATGCAACAAAAAACATGCATGGTTTCATGAAGGCTCTTAAAAACATTATTCTTCAACAGTAGGCATTCCAAGTATTCCATTACAGCTAAAAGACAATTTTTCATAGTGCTATTTATCATAAAATTGCCAATATTTTATATGGTCAGAACGTGCGCTCTTATAGAGAGTTTGTTAAAACAAAATACATTATATTTCGCTAATAGCCAGTTTCGGCTAGGTAAGTACAGCTTACACTAACTTAAAAACAGTTCGGACGGAAACATGTTTGCACCTTCTTGGACTTGTAAAGGCATTTTACGATGTAACTAGTAAGTAAGTGGCAATTACAAACCCATCGGCCGCTACGCCGACAATATCGTACTTATTATGGTAGAAAACGTGTAATTTCACAAGTCCAATCATAATTGAAGATGCCTTTCTGAAAATCATCGATTGCCAAATTAGTGACCGTAAGGACGTCGGTACACATGACACTTGTTGCCTGTGGAAATGTCACGTCATGGAAGTACTTGTATGATTAAATAAACATACCTAAATAAAATAGTAGCTCACCAAGAAAATTCTGGTTTGTTATGTTAAACAATAGCAAAAAATGGAGGGAATAAGTTCAAAAATGACCGGATATAGGTATACAATGTTTTAACGAAATCGGGACTACCGTCATAGACGTTACAGGAGAATTATATAGATTAGATAGAGCAAGAAATATGTAAATCTATAACTGTAATGAATATTCGCACCGTTTGTATTATTAATTTCTGGATTTTTAGTAGACAGTACGTGCTGCGTTATCCGTATGTTATGTACTCCACCTTAGATTTTATTCGTCCAACTGTTACAGTTTAACATTTCCCAGTGTGTCGCCTGCCTTTTATTCAATTTTTGCTTTTCGACGAAAGTGTGAAATTGGAACAAGACATGTATTGATTGATTATTGATAAGTAGTTGGCTCATTATGGTAATGAATGTGGTCACGCGGCACAGCAACCATAACGAGACCCAGTTATTTCATCTTTTTTCTTCCTTCTTTTTTTTGTGTTGCTCCCGAGAAAGGACTCGCAGGGCAGTCGGTGATGTGGCCAGCGATAAGTTACTTTGCTACCTTATTAGACATCGAGTTGATAAGCTGACGGAATTAGAATGTCGCTTGATTTTAATGAGATCGATATCGTGTTGACTGTATATGGTCATTGGTTGGGTTTTTCAATAGGTTTCTTTTTTCGTTTTAATTATTCGGGATGGTCGACAATAAATAGCACACAAATAATACTAAAATAATAATACTTGTTTCAAAGGTAAAATACTATCATAATTATAGGCCATGACTCATAAATCTTTATCTGTCAGAATTACCAAACCATGCCAGTTCCTATATAGTAGGTAACTATTAGGTACCTACAGTTTACTGTAATTCTTCAAAAGAAGTGAAATGAAAAAAATATTACGATGAGCTGATCCGTTTCGATTATGACAATAATTAATCTACTTCTACCTTTTTTGTCTTTGCACATATCGAAGGTCGCTTAATATTAAAATGTATTCTTTTATTTTTTAATCCGGAGATAAAAAAAATATAAATGGCAACATTTAATAAGTGAAACAGGGCGTTGCTTCGGATAAATCAAAGTTGCGCGTAGGTGGCCTGCGCGCGCGCAACCAGTAATTACCAATTAACATCGCCTTACTTCCCGCTCGGAGTAACGCAATTTGTTACTGTACCGAAGGTATAACGTACCTGCCAAACGTTCTTATTAGGGAAATGTTGTAAACGAAAAGCGTATCAAGTATGAACAGTACAACATATGTATTCCAATCACTATACAATTTACTTAAATACTTTACCTGAGTATGAACTGCTATGTCATATGTAGTACATAATACATTTAAGTTAGTCTGTAGGTCTTTCTCTATTGGTTCACTTTGCTTTTCCACCACGCCTGGATTGGCAGATAGGATTGCATTGAAATTGTTCCATAATCATTTTAAAAAAATAACACTATTTTCGGTCTGGGATGCCCAAATTCGCATTATTATGGTTAGCTATATAAGTAAAGGCGATGGGCTGTCACGTTGGGTAAATACGCTCGGTGAACTGTGGGCATTTGCTTATTAAGCAAGTGCCTCTGCCTACCCCGCTTTGGGATTAAAAGGCGTGAAGTGTATTTTTTTTTACTCCCAAGCACCTAGCTCTACACAAGATTCTCCGTGTTCTCCTCGTTCATTCCGCCATCAGTCTAAAAAATTTTGGGAGGATAATTTAAACACCCCAGATTTGAAGGTACTCCAGTATCCAGTAGTAATTAAAATATTCTGATTACAATTATGTTGTGGTTCGTTGTGGTGGTTGGGTTACACTACTTCAATTTGGAAGGTTCAAATTCAGTGGCAGACTGAATCTATGAAATAGTTGCGTCTCTGATTTCCTTTTTTGCAACGATCCTACAACCACATTTCACTTACTACTGACAAGTGGCAACTAGATGAAATGGAAAATGGGCGTAGCCAAAATGATTGGCTAATTTGTAGTCTGCTGTAATTCACTGGCGTCACGGGCGCTCGTCATTGGGCGACTACGAGCATCGTTATGCTTGGACTGGGGTATGTATTGCCAGTTTCGCACTCATGCGATGTCTCGAAGATGTCGATATTTTCAGGGCTTCCGCTATTACTATATACACACATCAAAAGTGTCTAGGGATTTTAGAAGATTGCAATCAAGAATATATTTTACAAAAACTGAATTCATTCATAACTTATTCAAAATGTGGTGACAAGTCAGTCTAACCCATACAGGCATGGGGAATTAGGTAGGAGACCAACCAAGAAGATTAGATTTGATTTAAATAAATTAGATTTTTTTAGAGCTAAAAATGTTATTTTTGATGTGTGTAGTATTTGACACTTTTGATGTGTGTAGTATTGCCAATAAATCCAGATGTGGTCCAGTTGATCGGAAACTTGACTTGCAATCGGGAGGTCGGTCGCGGGTTCGTGTCCTACTGGACGTGTACCAATGGTACTTTTTTGTTTTTCTTTTCCTATGTACGCGATGCAACGCTCGTACGGAGAAGGACAACATTGCGATGAAACCCGCACAAGACAAGGTGTGTGAACCCTATGACTGCTATGGGCTCACCACCTGTCATGTTGAGTTAAATACACTTGGTGACCCGTGGGTATTTGCTTAACATTCGCTAGTGCCTCTGCCTACCCAGCTTTGGGATTAAAAGGCGTGAAGCGTATTTTATTTAAATCCATCGTGAGAAAACACATACATATACTTACTTAAGAAAAAACGTGTGAATCCGCATCATAAGTGCAACAACAATTTGTGTGAGATACTGTAGATACTGTACTTATGAATTCATTTGTTCCTACAAGAAAAACCAAATATCGAGTGAAAATATATTTTATTTTACACAATATTTCATAAACGATTTAAGTAAACAATCAAATGCTACTCAATCCTTAACCAGACTGATAAATACTTTCTACATTCTTTGGAATCTCACTTCTTTGTCCTAAAATTCAACATCAATAATCAATCCCCATATAGACAATTCACCCGAAGTTTGATAGTAGGAAAATAAGATTACGTGACTCAATTCTACGAAACAATGATAAAATAGGTGAGTACTATTGACATGACAGAGAGGATTGTAGAACATGATGTGTTTTCCAAATAAAATCCTGGGTGTGTTTTCTGGGATGGATAACCAGAATAAGCCTCAAGTAGGTAATATGACTGTATATATATATAATTAAGATAATATGTTATCTTCATCATCATCATCAGCCCATGTAAGTAATCATACTAATATTATAAATGGGAAAGGGAGTTTGTTTGTTCCGCTTTCACGCCGTAACTACTGAACCGATTGCTTTGGAATTTTTTAGACGTATAGTTAGAAGTCCGGTTTAAATAATAGAGTACTTTTTATCCCGGGAAAAACTGATATTCCCGAGGGAAAACAAAAATATTCCTTTATACCGCAATATAACCGAAGTCCACGCGGGCAAAGCCGCGGGCGGAAAGCTAGTAAGAAATAAGTACGTCATACCCATTTTTAAGCGTACTTACCTGCTACAAATTTATTAGTGACAGACGTTTGTAAAATGCTCACAATTTGCCTCTGGCGTCGCAGTGACAAACGATGTGCATCACTGTTTTAATTACAGTTTAGCAGACTTGGCCCCTTATCAAACGCATACTTTAAAGTCACCCGTCCATCACGTACTCATCACATAGAAATAATAACCGCTCGTTTATTGGACGACGACACTGTAGCGCCTTAAAAATTGAAATGAGCAATCGTAACACATTCTTACAATTTTTTGTGAGTACTTATTTCGGCGTTTCTTTTTTTGTTATATTATGTTATACTGCGATTTGTGTCTCCAAGAAGGATGAAAGTAGCACATACTCAGCATATGGGCTAACTTTAACTCCCTTTTCCATTTTTCACGGCTGATGATCCTGACAGTTTTTTTTTCGTTACGCGGGCTCGAGTCCGACTACTAGACGTGTGACCAAAGGGACTCTTTTTCAGAGCCTATGTACGCAACACAAGGCTCGTACGGTGATGAAACCCACACACCACAAGGTATGTTAACCGACTATGATGATTTAATTTACACTGAGGAGAAACAAAATTGACTATAAACATCTGAAGAAAATCCGATGAAAAAAGCGATGTTGTTGCAATTTACTATTGTAACAGGACCCTGGCTGGTGTGTTAAAAAGGTTGCACTTCTAATATTGTATGTTTCTTTTAGATTAAATACTTACTTTTAGGTTGCATTTCTAGACAACCATCATAGGACCCTTCCTAAACGTCCTCTTTTTTAAACGTAGATACTGTAATTATGAATTCATTTGTTCCTACAAGAAAAACCAAATATCGAGTGAAAATATATTTTATTTTACACAATATTTCATAAACGATTTAAGTAAACAATCAAATGCTACTCAATCCTTAACCAGACTGATAAATACTTTCTACATTCTTTGGAATCTCACTTCTTTGTCCTAAAATTCAACATCAATAATTAAAATTTGCTATATTTTATTAACATAGAACAACAGCAAGTATTTGTAGACTTTGGTATTAGAAGTAAGTAATACAATTAGAATACTTAAATCCATCAATATCTGGATATCATACGACTATTTACAATAGTAAGTAAAAATCGGTTTATTAGAAGAGTCGTGTCATTGGAATTTGGAGTAAAATATTATTATTATAAACATTATCGAAAAGTAGCATATTTCATAACGTCCAACCTTTAGATTATTTATTATTTACAAAGCTAAGGAGATATAACCGATATGGATGATTAATATTACTTATTGTTTACAACTGAGATGCAAAAAGAGGTTACATCATTAGGCTCCAGTTTTTTACATAATGACGAAAGGATACTCCTCATGGTCACCACACCACTATGTGGATGGCGATGGCGTAGTGTCATACTTTGACTTTGTTTCGCGGCGGGCTCTGGGCTCTAAGAGGACAGTCTTCTGGTCCCACTCAACGATCAATGGTTATTCGGCCACTCTACTACGTTCCACTACTATCAAACACAGAAACGTTTTGGGCACGTTTCCGGAACCCCACTCCGAAGAATGCCCCCAATGACCCCTTTCAGGACGCCTCTAACATCAAGCAGAGTACAGAGCACTGCAGTGCACTTATTCTAAGGGGCCGAAACTACAGGGCGAACTAGGCTGCCGTAATAAGAAGAAATGGCCTTATATTTATTTTCATGGAAATATGTGATATATTAGTTCGGATTAGTTTAGTGATAAAACACAAATTCCCATGACAATAAATGTAAAGTTACGCCTCCTCTTTCTATGACGGCAGAGTAGTGCAATTCGTAAGCGAATTCGGCGCGAAGCATCTAGCTCTCTCACTTTCAGCATTGCTTGAGAGATCGATATGCACGATCGATAAGGTTAGTAATGGCAATACTGACTAGGAAATTCATCAAATTTTCAATTTTTTCTTGTGTCATTTTCCTAACTAGTCTGTTTTTACTCGATTCATAACCAACTCTAACCCAAGTAGGTATCTACGTAGATAAATTAGGCACACTATTCCACGTCAATAAACTAGGCCAATATCTAGAACTGTTCAAATATACTGATAATACATACACAATAATAGTAGGTATCAATAAAGTTGTCTTTTTATAATGAAAAACATTGTTACACAATGTAAAACTGTCTTAGTGCTATTAAACGTTAGCCGATTTCCACTAGAATCCCGTAGGATATCCGTTTCCATATACATATTATACCCTAGCCTAAATGTATCTAGTGAAGACCAAAATACGAATGAACTGTATATAGAGATTCATAATAGTGAAACATCAAGCGATTTTCGATCCCCAAAGGTCTGAAAGTCCTTGCCGGACAGTAAGTCTAGTCTACATCATATTACAGTACTTATAATGAAAATAATACATCGATACGCGCATCTTATCAATATTCAAAACCAGAAGAAGAAAATATCCGTTAAATACGTTACATATACTGATAATCCCAGTTGCAATACTGCGTGGAAAAAGACCGCGCAATGGTTCGTCAATATGATCTACATTTGTCGATAAATAATGACGACAATGAGGGGAAACAAAAAATGTTTTCCTCTCCATTGAAAATGTCTACAGGAATTTGTTATTTTTGTATGGAAACGAAAAAATATTTATGTCATTTTCCCGCATTGTCGCCGTAATAAAAAAATTTCGTATTGACGAACCATCGCTCGGGGTCTTTTTACACGTAGTATATTCGAAGTAGATGATTTTTCATAAAATGTTTCAAAAAGATGTAGGGTATCACTGAGGTTTTTCGAATATTGGACCTCATTCGCCAACCCCAATCTCATGCTTAGTTCTAAGAGATAAATTATTTTACTTTATATACACCGACACATGAGTATATTTTATGAACCGTATTAAACAGTATGTTCTAAATCACATAATACTATAATAAAAATACCAAATGTTGAATGAAGCAGTATGTTTTCTGAAAAAATCCCTTTTCTGTGACCAAAATACTTTTCACACGAAGTAGAATAGAAGAATACAAGAATAGAAGTCTCTAACATCAATACAGTTATTAAGTAAATTACGATCGAACAATAAAATCATGAAGAATCTATACGTGTTTTGAATTTGATCGTAATTGTTACTTAATTATTTACATTTCTGAATTACTATTAAAAACGATTACTATTATTATATTGAAAACGATGCACAATCATAATTATATAAATGGGATACTTATTACTTTTACATGTATTTCATTATTGTATATTTCTGATTAGTGGTACCTGTAGGTACTTGTTCTGCGTATTTTTTTTTTCATCATATTATATGGCCAAATATCGATGGTATAATCCTTACAAAACTGTTATTTTAATATATCCATTTCCGTTTTTCATGCGACGAAACCACTTAGTTAAGATGCCACTAGCAAAGCCTAGTTAGTTCTTTATCACAATAAAGAACTCATTATTACATTCACTGAAGCCATTGAAGCTTCTCATTTACAAAGTGGAAGAGAGATGTGGCGTGTTCACGAAGTATGTGATGAGAGTGCCCTTTCCTTTCACGAAGGTGGGTCCGCGACACTCGCAGGTATAGCCCGCGTTCATTAACAACCTGAAATTAAAAAGGGGATTTGATATTCACTAACTAGAAGCCATACTTACGTGTTTCTATTTGAAAAAAACATATTAATGAAATTTGACTACTTCAATAATTTAGTTGCTGAGCGAAGACCAAAGCACGAAATCTTCGCAAACGCCTACAAAATGGATTGTAGCAAATTTAAGGTACCTTCATTAAAAACCTTTTACATGTACCTGGTAGAGCAAGCACTACACTATAAGAATATACGTTTTTATGCCCACAAGAGTATAAATGACTCAGCGTGACGATGCGTGCATTTGCAACGCATTTTTGCAGCATGTAGAAGTGACATTAAACCAAAAACCATTGCCACACTCAATAGATAGTTACAGTTGGCCAATTTTGGCCATTTTGGCCAAAGCATTTGGTTTTCCACGTTAAGATTTAAACTCTGTCATAAAACATTATGGTCCATATTTTAATTATAAGTGGTCTACCAGCCACTTTTTTCACCGACCGTATCTACATTGACGTCTTGTAAACAAATAAATTGATTGATGGAGTGGTGTGCATAGTCTCATTAATATTGTTAATGTAACATACTGTGCAGTATCCTGGGTGACGTGCAGCCTGCCAGTGAGGCCGGTGGAGTCCATGCGCGAGGCGACGTTCACCGTGTTGCCCCAGATGTCGTACTGCGGCTTCTGAGCGCCAACCACGCCAGCTATCACCGGCCCGTGGGATACACCTGGTGGGGAAAACACGTAGTTAGATAATATTGCAAAAACGTTAAGTCGTACTATGGCGTTATATTTTTTTAATACTTCTGATGCATTTTTCAGAAAAGAATTTGATAACTGAACCGATTTATAAACCAATTAATGTGTCCGGACCCACCGTAACCGTGAATAAAAAGGTATAATACGGTAGGTCCTTTTAACTTGAAAACGGTAACACTGATACTGTCATTCAGAGAAAATGCGGTATTGCTGTCGTACAACGTACGCTCGCTGATCAAATGTCGCTTATTCAAGATTTGGGATTAGGATTTGTGTGCATTGAAGCTATTTCAAACGAATGCAATATAAAGAAAACAAATCGCCACAAAAATTACATATTTCAACTTTACATACGAATTGTCTTCACAATCGCTCAGATAGAGAGAGCTACATCAGGGAAAATATCTGTAATAATATTATTTCATTTTTAAATCAGGAATAAAATTAAGGTTTCAAAAACGAAGTCCCCACACTAGGATCAGTAAGAATAGCAAAACAATTACAAATGTAGGAAGGTTATTACCTATATTTATTTAAGTAATTTACTCACAAACATACCTATTCTGAGTTTGAACCTCTGGAAGGACTCCCTGTTAATCTGGTCCAGAATGCCCATCAAGGCGATGGCGAACTCCACGAGGATTGCCACCGTGTGCTCCTCTCTTCTATTGGCGTCCTGGAACAGTACCAATAATAATTTGACTAAAGAGAGTTAGGCGACAAAACTAAAAGAGGTATATCTCAATGAATTATTTAATAAGGTGAAATTTAAAAAAAATTGATAATCTTAACCTAACCATAGTTTTTAGAACGTTACTTATATTACTACTATTTGTATTATTTTATTTTTTTTTCAGAAATAAACGCTCCAAATTGCAGCCATTTTGAGAGACTTAAAAAACGTTACACATGAATAAAGATGAGATCTATTTAGAAAAAGGGTGTATACAGTTTACATACTTACTTTTTTGTTACATTTTCATCAAAAGTCTTTTCTTTGGCTACGAGCTAGGCTGCGATTAAATATAACAAAAAGTTTTCATGCATCTAGGTGAATAAGCTCAGGTGAATTAAGTTCACAGTGGTCCTACATGTAGTAAAAACAAATTTCATACCATTTTCTCTTCCTTTCCGGGACGCAGTCCTGATGCAGCCATGTAAGTGCTGCCGATAGTCTTGATCTTCTCAATGCAGCTGAATTTAGGTTTCAGTAGAAGCTAGAAATATTGTTACTAATTTAAACAAAATAGTCATATAATAGCACAGGCAGCAATTTTTCATCATATTTTTTTTTACAATATATAATATATTTAGCAAACATATTGTAAAAAATGGATGTATTTTAAATTTGCTAAAGATAGTATATATATATTAAAATACCATTCAGGGAGCATTAATTCCTTTAAAACAAGTGACTGGACATGTACCAATGACTTTTTTTCAGAGTCTATGTAGACAATGCAACACTCATACGGTGAAGCAAAACAATGTGGTCAATACCGCATACCACAAGTTATTGCAACTTTGGTTGGTGAATCGTAAACTCTTTCTAAGCAAGCGTCAAGTGTATTATTTTTTTTAATTCATACAACTTATATTGCAAAACTGTGCAAAGTGTCAAGAAATTAATTCCTATAAAATTTGCATTCTCACACAACGATCTTTGTTCATACTGATGAACGATAGTATCTGTATTATGATAGTAAGTATTATGATTATATCAGTTAGGATTATGTCAGGTACCTTGTCAAAGTCACAGATGATCTCGTTGAGCAGCCGGAGGCACTCGAGGCCCTGCTTGTTGACGTCAGTCTCGTCGTAGAACTCCTTGTAGTTGGGTATGGAGGCGAACATCACCGCGATTGACGAGTACCGCTCGTGGTACAACTCCTGCTGTGGACACGTAAAGGTTTAAATGATTAAACATATGTAGATACGCAGTGAAAATACTGATCTTCAAGCCTGTCTCTGAGACGGGTGTGTAGAGACAGATCTTCATTTGTTTTGATAGTTTTATGCAGTGTGTTTATTTCTACAATATTCATACGAATTTTAGAATAAAAGTTCTTTGATGCTGATGAGAAATTTACTAGCTCCGTCGTGAAACATTAATTCATCAAAATCTGTAGTTTTTGGTCATGACTTTTCGCATAATGCCCGGTCGCAGACAGATACCTATGTCTGTCCTTGTCACTTTTCGTTGTGAAATGGTACCTATGTTAAAAAATTAGACTCACCGCAGATGCTACTGATGTCAGGAAGTGTTCCGCCACGTGAGCTGGAAGTATATTCTCCAACAGGATCTGTAAAAGACAATAAAAATATACTTCACTCCCTTTAATCCCAAAGCGGGGTAGGCTTGCTAAGGCATTCACCGCTATAGGGTTCACACAACTCGTGATATGAGTGATTGATATTTCACCACGATGTTTCACCGTTTGAGCGTTGCGTTACCTACATAGGCTCTGACAAAGAGTCCCATTGGTACGCGTTCAGTACTGCTGGACTCGGATCCGACCAACTGGACCTCCGACGCTCTAAAATACAATAAAACTACTACTGGTAAAACGCAATATGTCATGGAAATGTATTAATATACCCACATATTAGAGTTTCATAATCATGTGTAAGGTTAGCATTGAGAAAATCTAAATTGCTTCACCTAGTTCCTGCAGACAAACCTAAAGATACGCAGTGCCTAATTTCTTGGTTGAGCAATCAACTTTTATACCGGAACTTGTAGTGAAACGCAAGCGTCGCCTTTATCGGTGAACTATTGCGCGATCTTTTTCTACTTCCTCTCTACTTGCCTTTCTTTAAGTCCTTTACGGAGACCACACCACTGGAGGTCACAAAGTCGGGGTTATCTGGGACTAGCACCCCCTAAAACCTCACGATGGCCACTTGCACGTTATTACCGACCCCCGGAATCAAGCCTGAAGCTAAAACCTGAGCCACTATATTCAGGAACCACATCATCATAAGTGTTTAATTAAAAAATAAAAATGATATTAAATATTCAAAATAATTGCATCAGTACCGCCGTTGACTCTCGGGGTCGTATTAATAGCGCGCGAGTCCCCGCCGGGCGCGGGATAACCCCTATTCTGAATAGCAAGTAGATGCGTAATTCTCCATAGAATGACCTGTACCCCGAGAGGTAGATAGGGTCTGGGTGATGTCCCTGATTAAAAACAAAGTTCTATTCTTATATGCCCGTAACGGTTGGACAAGACAATATCCAGTGGCGTGCACTGGCTGTTGCGACAAGGTAGGCAGTAAACTCCAAGCATTACACTTGTCTTTACGAAATATATGTACCTATACGTACATATCTACTCAACCACAAAACACAGAACCTTTGTTAGCCTATGTCGTGAGTACAAAAACATAGCAATAACTCTATTATTAGGTCGGGTAGCGAAAATACTAAGGTAGGCAGTGTCTTTTTGCCTATGTGGTGTGCACGCCATTGACAATATCAATATCTACCTTGTTTATACCCCGCATAGTCTCGAGGTCGTCCTGTTCGGCGCGTAGCTTGTCCTTCCAGAGGAAGTCCGCGCGCGACGTCCACTCGATCTGCCGGTCCAGCACGTGCAGCAGCGCGCCCAGCGCCAGCGGCGTGCACAGAGCCTTCATCGAGTACGACACCACGAATGTGCTGCGAGGGAAACACTGGGGGGTCAATTGATTTTGTATCGTGCTATTAGTAAAGTTAGAACAGCTGTACGGTTTTTAGTACAGGACCTAAGCCTACTACACTATGGTTATGACCATCCGTAGTAAAACAACGAAGAATATCATTTTCCGCTACGATGCCAGAGCGATGCAACTATTAGAGTGTATGTTGGTCAAATGTACGCCAAATACGGAATTGATAAAAAAAATACTTTTTACGAATACGGCGGTTTATTATAGTTATTGTATGTATGTAGTACATACAGAATTGGCGTTACAATGGCTCGATTTTGAGTCAAGACTGGTATTGGTATGAATGTAACAATAAAGTTGGTTATTTGAATTTGAATTTATAACGCGATTTTGTTTTCTGTCAAAAATCTTGAAAGTGTCTGGGTTATGGGTGCATTGTATTTTTTCTTCACATAGAGGAAGGACATCAGTGGCGAACTTAAAGATACATAATATCTTATCAGTGCGACAACTAAACCCCCTTATGAAATTACTCTATACAACATGTAAGCAAAATCTATACAGGAATTAGTTGAGATCGCACGATTCATTAGAAATAGGAATTTTATATACTTATTTTTTAATTGATACTCGACCAGAAATTAACTGCCTCCAAACCGATTTCAATGTAACCGGTGATTTGACGACACAATCAGACCTGTGTGGTGTACTCACTCAATGTGCCCGAAGGTGTCCAAGCCGGCGTATTTGAGCAAAGTGAGGTGCAGCACGAGAGTCAGTATCATCATGAACAACTTGAGCAGGAAGTCCACGCGAAGGAACACCGATATTGACGCTAACGTTAGTAGAGTGCTGTACACGTACACCTGGAAATATAGGAATAGAATAAGTATTATTGAACACAATCTCTAAGAATTATAGTGCGTCTTCTAGTTAATTTTGTAGCCCGTTTACCAAAATAACTTTTAACGTGATACTCGTATTACCGTCGAGCTCGATTTTACCGATATGAAATGAATTTAAATGTGTTCATTTTTCATCGTTATAAGTGCTATTACAATACAGATATACAGTATTATAACACAAAGCTTGATGAAAGTCATTTATGATTTTAAAAACAAAAGTGAACAACCCCTATACACTATTATTAAATCTCTGGATCATTCATCGTTCTTTAGAAAAATATCAAACTAGCACATAATTATAAAACTCCTACAAACTTACCGGTATAGCCTGGTGGTTCATGGTCCTGAAGTCCAAAGAACTGTAGTATGCATCCGATACTGGACTTGTCAGGTTTACCATGGAAAGCGATCCACCCCACATTATCTCCGCTTCATACTGTAAATACATTGTAGTAGATAACATCGTTGCTTATCACCAGACCGGGTGATGGTCAAACGCTTCCTTGGATCGCATAAAAAAGTAGTTGCTTAATACAGGTCGCGAAATGCGGCCTAGTAAGTGACTAAATACAATATTATTAGCATGCCCTGTAATGTCTTTATGGAAATAAATATTATTATTATTATTATTACATTTGATTTTATAAGGCGATTTGTTTGGAGGAATTGTTAATACAACTGCGTCTCTGAAACGGTTAGCGGGTTTGACTACAGCATCAAACATAAACTTTTATCTATGAGCCAAGACACTAAAAGCTAAAATTCAATAGGTACAAAATATCGTCTTCTAATTGAAAGTATTAAAGCGTTCAATCAAAAACGTTGGCAAACTCGGGAAACTTAGCCCGTGCTAGCAAACAAAGGGTTCCTTGGGAAAAGTTGTCAAAAACAAAAAAAATACCTCCTCTTCATACAAAGTTACTGAGCAGCTGATCGCCACTTTACATTGAATAAATAAATAAATACACTTCACGCATTTTAATCTCCAAGAGGTGTAGACAATTGCTGTGTGCGGATTTCATCACGATGTTATCCTTCATCGTATGAGCGTTGCGTTGCGTACTCTGAAAAAGAGTCCCATTGGTACACGCCCAGTAGCCGGTCTCGAACCCGCAATCACAAATCAAGTATCCGATCACTGGACCACAGTAGCTACTTTAAAATGAAGAGGTATTGGAATGTTGTTTATTATCATGGACCGAGTGCCTTTCTTGAGTATCGCTAACATTTTCAAATTCATCATCATCATCAGCCCATATTTGTTCACAACTGGACATAGGTCTCTCCAATTGCACGCCACTGTGATCTGTTTTCGGCTTCTCGCATCCAGCTTCTGCCAGCCATCTTGCGCATATCATCAGTCCACCATGCCTGAGGGCGTCCTACACTCCGTTTGCCTTTTTGTTTGAATTCTTAAATTAACCATAAAGAAAACTGCCGACTTACACTAAGAAATAAAAGTAAGTCCCTACTTCTTTCATAACACTAGGTTTGACAGATATTCTTTACATTGTAAATGTCAAATACGGTTTAGTATCAAAAGATTTTGTCCTGTGGTTAGTTTATAATGAACGGAGTCAAGAAAGTGGTCTATCAGTTTTGATGACACTTCCTGTGTCACTAAACTGCAATAGGTTATAGTTATTATATTGTTACAAGTTAGAAATAAACCTTAATGTTTAACGACACTCATATTACGAGTTTCGACCTGAATGCTGAAATACCATTTTACTACACAGTGTAAAACAAAGTTGCTTCTCGCTGTCTGTCCCTGTGTATACTTATAACTTTAAAACAACGCAGTTTTGAGAGGAAGTTTTGTATGCATATTATATGCATAATATAGTAGAGAGACACTTATTATCCGTATTGAACTCGTGCGAAACGCCGGCGAGCCGCTAGTTTTTAATAGAAAAAAACATAATATTATATTCACCAGATTAATAATAGCGCACGCTGCTATTAGAATGACCGATATTAGGAATATGGCGAGTCTGATGTATCGGCTCTCGCTCACTACCTGAAAAAAATAACAATATAAGTCATTGATATACCAGTTTTGATCGCGAAATGGGAACGCCGCTTCGCTGGTAGGTACATTTATTTATAAATCTATCCTAACCCTTTCGGGAACACAGTACGCCTCTCGAGGTAATGACAGTAAAACTTAAGTTGTCTTATTTTATGTGTCCACAAAAGTGTTTGTAGAGAGATATTGATAATAGTATTTTATGCTGTTGAGTACCTATTTTTAATTACCTTGCCTTTTTATTATCAATACTTAAAATTGAGAAAATGTTGAAAGATATACAGAGTTGTGTTTCCGTTAGGTTGCCAGTTGTGTTCTTATTAAAATACTTGATTTAAGTCAATATTTGGTAAAATATATATAGAAGTTCTTGACTCATCGTTACATAGAGTTTCTTGTCAGTTTTTATGACCCTAACTAACCCTCCAATGAGCCTACGTTTCCACCGGCCGGTAAAACATGTTTGACATACAGTGCCACAATCGTGGCCTATTAAAATCGGAGACTCTATTGATAACCAGTCATCATTTTCCTGCCCTTATCCCACACTAGGTGGGGTCGGCGCAACACGTTTCTTTTCGCCATTCATCTCTATCATTCGTCATCTCTGAAGTTACACCTTTCACGCACATATCATTTTTCACACAGTCCATCCATACCTTCTTTGGTCTCCCTCTTCCCTGGTATCCTTCCACATTCATACTCATCACTTTCCTTGTTACATGGTTTTCATCCCTCCTCATGACGTGCCCATACCATCTTAATCTGTTACTCCTAATTTACTGTACTTTTCTGTCACTGGTGC
Source organism: Conopomorpha cramerella (assembly GCA_012932125.1). Taxonomy (NCBI): domain Eukaryota; kingdom Metazoa; phylum Arthropoda; class Insecta; order Lepidoptera; family Gracillariidae; genus Conopomorpha; species Conopomorpha cramerella. The sequence continues at coordinate 24,728 of SJJU01001041.1, forward strand.
TACTTTCAGGCTTCCTCTTATGTACTCATTCCTAATCCTATCCATTCGAGTAACTCCACACATCCATCGTAACATTCGCATCTCTGCCACATGTATTCTATTGATAACCAGTATTAGAATCATTAAGGTGGGACCTTAATGATTCTATTACTGGTCTACTTAGTTAAAACTAAAACTTAGCTTTTAGTTTTGCCTAACAGACTAAATCGCATTTTCAGTGTATAAGCTAACAACTCAAATCATCGGTTTTCGACGGACATTTCAAAATATGTCAACCGTACCAAGACCGTCCGATGTGATCACGATGGTAGAATACATTATTTGTCAGATTTAACTTTGTGTGCTGTTATCTCAATAAATATGTACTTAGAAACATGAAGATTCTGAGATAGTAACTCGAAATGGCCTTAGCAATCTCCGTTTAAAATGTTTTCCCCGGCTGTAAGCTGCACACTGCACTATGCTGGTTATGCCGTATTTCTCGAAGAACTGACCAGATCACTGCACCCTGACAAATATAACAATTATCTTTTGACAGCTGTCACCTGCACATATTTTAACGACTTTACAATCAATATAATGCAGTGAATAGCTTCTCATGGGGATTGTTAGACTTGCCAACCTATAGATTTACGTCAAACATGTTTCATTGTGAATGTTTCGCTGGTGGAAACGTAGTGTAAGAAGGTAACCCAATTTTAGATTGCCAAAGTGTTGTATCAATTTTCATAAATGATTTTATAAAGGTAACACTCCTTATGGCAATAAAATCTATACTAGACATAAAATACAAATATGTACTAATTATATTTAATCAAATAAAATATACTCGTAGCATTATCAACAAAGTATTGGAATGAGAAGAAACACCAATGTAAACTGCGTTTGTATTACTACAACCTTGATTCACACACACACATTCTCACACCTTATTACAAACACAACTTTACATACATAAACTTAGGCACTTGAAAGTTCACATTTTACGGTTGTTGTATTTAGGTTAAACCGTAAACGTCAACCTTCCAGCTTGCGGTCGTAAAAGACAAAATAATTAGACTGGAAGCCATACTCCAATATTTACAACGGAGCTTGGCCTTCTCTACATTGTAGAATAACTTAGTGGATATAATTCAAAGATTTGTGTTACACAACCACCACATTTCGACATGTAATCTCAATAAGTGTCATATAATGGATCTCAGAGCGAAAAGAACGTTTGGAAGCGTAATGTCTTCTACGTCGGTTCTAGGCCATTGAAATTTTTCTTTTTAATAGAGTAGTTTTTGTTGGATCAACTTTCAGCTGTTTTTCACCAAAATACCGCTAATTTTTCATACAAATTAACTTAAAAGGATCGATCGAATATATTCGATCTTACTTAGTTGTATAATGGTTATGGTTCATCCATATTAAGTGGAAATTACACTTACGGGAACCAAAAGGTTTCCGTCCAGTTTCATAGTGCAAACAGCCAAAATATAAAATGATTTGCCGATGTCTGTGTTTCCTTTCACAGTATATAAATATCCTGGATGTCTTCAAGTCAAGAATGAATAGGTAGCTATCTAATAAGCGAATGTGCTTGGTAGTAGATAACATCGTTGCTTATCACCAGACCGGGTGATGGTCAAACGCTTGCTTGGATCGCATAAAAATGTTCGGGGTACTTATAATTGTATGAACCATTTGTAATGATATCGATAATAAGTGGATTGACCATTACGCAATGCTTAAGATTTATTCCAGTTGCCCTCATAGCATTGACCATATCATAAAAACTTGGCTTACTTGTTCCATAGGCCGCCGCCAGCAGAGCCATACAAAGACGCTCAGCATAAGCGCTGTTGGCACGAACGATGCGTAAAAAACTAGCGTCCTGAAATGGAAACATTGGATATGTTATAATAAGAGTCAAAATATGATAACATGATATTATGTAGTAAATATGGTGGTAGAGTTTGAATGAAACACTTGGGCTTCGGGAAAAAAGACATCGTCGAATCGAAATAAAACCGTTAGTTTCGATAATGTCTACCAGTCACGTCACCAAACGTACGATCGTTTTCTCATTTATTTTGTTCTAACAACTCAAAGAATATATAATTACAACAAAATTTGCGAAAAAGTATACTTCATTGCTTCACTTCATTCGTTTAGTATTTCCGTTCATTCATATCTATAACTACTGAAGCGAAAAAGAGACACAGGAACATACTGAAAATGCATCAAGCAGCAGCTTACTTAGGCACAGTGAGTAGTTGCATGGCGGCAATCGTGAGGAAGAGTGCGGCGGCGCAGGCCACGTGATAACGGAAGTGGGAGTCGGGGCGCGCGCAGAAGCCGCGCTCGAGCGAGCCGCGACGAAAGCGCAGCCAGACTGGACTCGCGCCGCCCTCCACGGTGCCGCCACCACTATAAAATTTAAAAACTTTTTGTGCTTCAAAAGAATTATGAAGAAATTTATTTATGATATCGATGGTTACTTATTTCATTTTTAATTTAACACGTGAATCCACGTTCGGGAGTAAGTAATTATATGAACTATTTTAGTAGTACGTAAAATGTGATAGAGACCCAAAGAAATTTTACTACAAAGAATGTATTTCATGATTTTCTGACCTACTAGTATATGTATACAAAAATTATCTAGGTACCTAATTGATATTTTGCTGTCGTTATTGTATCTTTGACTTTGGACGATAATTGGTCAATGCACAATTTGTCTATATGTTTTGTACTCACCTACAATCGCAGCACGTAGTCCGTTGGGGAAGCAGGTTTTGTTCTATCATTGCTAAGCTCTGAAAAATCGAATGTAATTCTGTACAAATTTCCGTTAGTAATTTAACATAAATGTCAATTAATTCTCTTCTTGACCCAATCATAAATTATTGCAAATGGCCATTAAAGGATATAATAATTTTGTCGCCAATGGCTTTGCGGTGACTTTTCATCATTAGCTATTATATGGGTGTATAAAGAAGTGAGGTTTAGATGGGCTAATTATAACTTTAACAAATAGCGTAGTCACAACAAAAATGACCCAAAACTAAACATGCTGATTTTGTAATGAATGTTTTTTAAGTCTTATGGTTTAATTTCATAAAATTACACATTTTGAATTGTGTGCCACATCTGATTCTGTTTTAACTGTTCGTTCTTTTTTATGTTGGTCAAAATTGGGTAAGTTATTCAATGCACTTTCTGCAAGAGCATGTATGTGGGCCGGCGGTGCACGTAATGCACGAATATTTAAAGCATTTCCCAAAAATACTTAAAATTAAGCATTTTAAATAATTTTGAAAGTTGAGCGTAGGTGACACGTTGCTACAGCAATATATTCAATTTAATAACAAATTATAATAGTCGCTAACTAAATACTGGACATAAATAATTAGAAAGTTCCTCACGGAAATGCCAATATTCTTAGCGAGCGTAGAGTCGGTGATGTTGGCGAAGGGTTTGTCAGCGCCCCAGCACTCCACGTACTTTGTCATCTTGCTGGAAGGCCTCGAACGGGATGGCACATTTGGTGTTGCTGGTGGAACATAAAAGTTAAAGTTTCAGAAATATAATAGTAGAAATCAAGAGAGATTAGCCTCTGTGGCCTAGTAGTTAGGCTCTGCAATCGGAAGGTTCAAGACCTGCTGAACTGGGCGTGTACCAACCAATATTATTTTTTTCTAGAGCCTGTAAACGTTACCCAACGCTTATACGGTGAACAACAACATCGCAAATCACAAGGTGTGTAAACCCTATAACGGGCCCATATCACGTTGGCTAAGATACGCTTGGTGAAGCATGGCTCAGTTATATTTTTCTTATAGATACACTGTCCAATTTCATAAAAATACTAGTGGACGCCCCGCGATTTCATTCGCGTAGTTTCAGTATTTCATACAAACAATAACACCCTCTATATAGCGATGCGACCAACAGGATCGGGGTAAAAAGTATCCTATGTCCGTCTCCCGCTTCTAAGCTACCTCCCCACCAATTTTCAGCCAAATCAGCTCAACCGCTCTTGAGTCATAAATGGTGTAACTAACACGCCTTTTTTATATATATAGATATTGATACGTCAGACATTTTAAAAAACATAGTATTACGCTGCGGTACACCTATCACTACCTTCCAGCAGACTTCATGCCTATCACAGTCATGTATTTCGATAGTTTTAACTATTGTAAGCACGTTACTATTGGCTATATGGATGAAACCGAAATTACCTGCTAATACCATAATACCTAATTTAAATTCTGTGATCGGATCAAAATTAAAGTGCGTGCTTCAGCATAAACCCTTCCTCTTACCATTCATCACGCTCGGCTACGGCTTACGCATTACTGCCAGGGTATTAATATTGACAGACGTTTACTGCTAGAAGGATTAAAAATGGCTCTATTTGATCTTAGAAATCCTTCTTACTATTGGCATTAGATTTAGTTAAGTATATTGGTAGTATCTAGTGGACGCCCCGTGATTTCATTCGCGTAGTTACAGTATTAATTTATATTAAAAAAACACTGCCACCAAGTTTTAGAACCAAAACTCCACAATTCTCGTTTTTCTTATATAGATTTCTACCCCCCTTATTACTCCCTTGGTATATCATTTAAAAGAATTCATTGTAACAAAAATTGCACCGCGAAACAAAGCACTACAAAATTATTATTATTTTAATAAATAATCTAATTTCCAAAACGGGACATATTAAAATACGATTATTTCATCTGCGGAATTTCAGTTATTCACACACACTTGAACACCGAAAACACTTATGTCCACTGTTTCAGTACACGGTCCTTACTTTCTGTTGCCTAGCAACCTGCATATGAGCTACTATAACAAAAAGGTGTACCCCAGCGGCGGTACTCTCAATTTATCCATTTTCCGTGGGAAATTCTGGATATAAATGCTGCTTTTACAATGGCCTTTGTAAAAGCGGTATTAAAGTAAAGTTTAAGTGAATTCGTTCGGCTCCCCTAGCAAAGCGCTCTAAGACAAGACATACAACGCATTGCGATTCAGCACGATGTCGCACGAAGCGTGACATTGGTAACAAACAGTCAATCATAGCGCGTATTTTTTTTATTACTGCATTGCAACAAATTGCAGTAGTCGGTCTTAATACTAATAGTATTACGTACCCGTCGACCCCTGAACGTGGGGTAAAAAAGAAAGATACTGAAAAAAAATAAGTATTTTATATCACGTCTTCCTTTTGCATGAAAGAGTAACACACATTCAAACTTGCCCGTTTATAACATTCAAACAATCTTAGTAGAATTTGCTTACACACATCGTCTTCTAAACTTAGATTGGAAATACATATCCGAAGCAGATTCAAACTCGATAAAAGTCAATAAGTAATTCAAAAGTTAAAGCTCACCTGTGCCCATCATAGGGCTGATCGCTCCGATGATAGAGCCGCTTCGACTTTTAGGTTTTCCTCCTATAGACCCTCCCATGGCGCTCCCCGCAAGTTCTCCGCCGATCTCGAAAGCCACGGTTTTACTGCCTTCAGTACGAACTGACGGCCGTCTGCATAATTCTGAAATTTATTGTGATAGTTAGCGTAAAATTATGTACATTCGGATAATGTATTTTTCAAACGGTCATCTGAATATAAAATGATAATAATATGTAGTTTACCCTGTATTGGTGGAGGCTTCTTGCACACTTTTAAAGACCTATGTACATAAGTTTATATACATTTTATACGCAAACGACATTTCTCTTCACCGTGGAAGCGTTCTGCAAAGCGTACTCGAACTATATAGAAGAGCGTAAGTAAGAGATATACCAGTCAATTTAAAAAAAAGGCAGAAGTGTTGCATTCCGGTTGTCCCTGACTAACTAAATAAATAATATAAATTAATTCCTCTTCTTAAAACCGCATGTTCATCAATGTTTTCATAAGTTTTACAGCTTATCTAGAGAATAATATACTGTGTGTAAAATGACCCCGAGCAATGGTCTTAGAAACTTTGTTGGGCTCGTCAATATGAACAACTTTTACTACAGCGACAATGCGGGGAAACGCAAAAGAAAATGTATGTATGTATAACCAGACTATAAAAAAATTCTAAAAGTATTTTTATTTTTTTGACAGTTTTCTATTATCTGTACACGCATCGTGGAACACCAAGAACCTTGTGGTCACTATTCACACACTCAGCTACTGGCGGAGACTTATTACTGGCTATAAATTTTAATACAACCGTACCAAGTGTTCAAAGTAAATAGAACATTAATTGTCAGCTCAGACTTTGAAGAAAATTGCCACCAAGATCACGTACGGGCGGTCTTGAAGATGAGCAAGTGGTCTAAGTCATGAGAGAAATTCTAAAGATTGAAATTCTACGTAAAATGGAGGCCATATTTAATTTTCAATCGTTCTAAAAACGACGCAGTTTATTTTTTTCAATTCATTCTGATTAAAATATGAAAGAGTGGTAAATAGAGCACAATATAAGTAGTACTTTTTTATACATTTCGGTACAACGGTAGGAAAAACATTATTTTTACACCGTGTCTTTTTGCAGTGTCGAGTTGTAATTTAAAGACGTTGTC
>SJJU01001044.1:0-20553 GCA_012932125.1 Conopomorpha cramerella
TATTCTTATACTGTCATTCAATGTCACGCCTTTCATGCTCCGCAATGACCGCATTTCTACGGCATTGACTTTACTTTTATACTTCTTCTGCCATACCCAACTTTCACTCCCGTACATTAAGGTAGGTGCCAGTAGTAAAATCAACCACTACAATTTGGATATCAAATGAAAGGGCTTGCTAAGTATAACTGAGAAAATACATTGACATCTTTCTAAATAAAACATGGCGGCATTTGCAAGATGGTGTCTGAAAATAAGTCTTCAATCAGTGTGTCCTAGTAATTGTGATGACGACGATAGCTGAGACGTGTACACTGATGGTGCGGCTGACCCACAATCGGGCTATGGAAATATATATATACATAGCGGATGAATGTGGGCTGATGGTGGTGGTTGACTGAGATAAACAGACCGAGCGATAACTAAAGTAAAAAAACTTTTTAAACATAAGCTTGAGTCACACCCTTCCGGGTTGGGGAGACGGGTTGTGCGCCGTTATGGTGCCTGCCCGCAGTGTCCTTGCCTGCAATGGATTCGGGAGCGTCGTTGGGCGTGCTTCATTAGTTCCCCGGGGGCCAAAAGATATGGGGCGTCTTTATTGCCAACTCTCCTGCGCCTGAGAGATCAGGCGTAGGCTTGGTGGGTGAAGATAGTTTCCAACTCTTTGTCAGCCTAGGCCTTGTAGCTTCGGCTGTTGGCTTGAACGTCGTCGCCAGGCGTAGGTCGCGCGGGTACATGTCCCTGAAGTGGGACAGCGCCAAGGAGTCGGTGCGCGCGAACATGCCCTCGGCAAGGCGCACGATGAAGTCGTCCAGGTTTTCCAGACGAAGGTCCCTCTGTATTACGTCGTTGCTCGCGTAGCGCGAGGCGTCGACGAGCGTGCCCAGCGAGAGGCTCTGCTGGGCTCGGAACTTTCAGCGATAGGCCACCTTGAGGAGTACGTGCGAGTCTACGCTTCGACTGGACGAAGTATGGCGCGGGCGGGGCATGTCTGGTAAGGAAAGGCATCTGCCCTGCGGCACGTAGGCAGCTATGTGGGACGCGGCTCTGAGAGCGCGTCCTCCACCTTCAGGGTGAAGGTTCTATCTTCCAGGAATGACTGAACCTCGTCCTCCACCTTCACTTTCCAGTGGCGCTTATGCTAGTTTGTACACTAGCCCGGCGTGCCAGACCATGTCGAACGCTTTCTCCATGTCGAGCATGACCGCGAAGGGGTGTTCGCGCTTGTTCCAGTTCGTCGCGAGCATGTGGAGCACCCTCGTTAGTTGGAGGTTGGTGGAGTGTTCTGGTTGGAACCTTTGGTGTTGGATGTCGCAGCAGGAGCTTCTCGAACATCTTCGGGGCACTGCCGAAAAGGGCGATGGGCCGATGGCTGCCGGGAAGAAGGTTTCATCACGATGTTGTCCTTCACCGTACGAGCGTTGCGTTGCGTACATAAGCTCTGAAAAAGAGTCCCATTGGTACACGTCCAGAAGCCGGACTCGAACCCACGACCTCCCGGTTACAAGTCAAGTATCCGACCAACTGGACTACAGACGCTCTCATCTTCTTCTAAATAATATAAATATATAAAAGGAAAAGCTGACTGAATGACTGACTGACATTTCAACGCACAGCCCAAACGCGTAGGAGCTTAGTTGCAACAAGATATAAGAAAATTACCACGGGAACGGGAGTTAGCGGCAAAAAACGTTTGTATGAAAAAAAACCCGCCTAAGATAGATGATTAAAATTAGGTACCTTATTGAACGTAAAGCTTACTTCCAACGAGATATTGCAAAATTCCCACGGGAATGGGTGTTAGCCAAAATTTTAATTAGAAAAATCACGTAATTTTGGTGTTTGAGCACGCATATACCTTAGTAAATATAAAGTTAAGTTACGACTGTATTTTGAGAAATTCCTACGGGAACGGGAGTTAGAGGGGAAAAACTTGTATGAAAAGAAATAAACCGTGTAAAATAGATGATTGAAAGTAGTATAGTTAGTAGTATTAAGTAGTTAAGTCAAGACTGGATTTTCCAAAATTCTCACGGGAACGGGATTTAGCGGAAAAAATACTAAATGAAAAAATCTAAACCGCATTAGTCAAATGCTTGAAATTAGACATCCATAGGAATACCTAAGTAAAAGCGAAGTTAACACATGACTGGATTTTCCAAAATTCCCACGGGAACAGAAGTAAGCGGTAAAAAATACATAAAGAAATCTAAACCGCGTAAGTTAGATGCTTTCAATGAATCATGCATATACCTTAGTGAATGTAAAGTTAAGTCGTTACTAAATTTTACAAAATTCCCATGGGAAAGGGAATAGTGGAAAAACTTAAGTATAAAAAAATACCGCCAGTTAGAGGCTTGATTTTTTTAATATATCTTAGCTTAGCAAATGTACAGCTACAACGGGAAACATTCTTTCCATGAAAAAATACTGCACTAGCACCAGATTCAGAGTAATTGACATACTGTTTTTCATTGTATTTTATAAAACAAAACTTTTTAACATTTTAAAACACAACATTCATTATTATTTATATAGGACACACACCGAGGAAAATACGTGAATCTTATTTAAAATTGCATTGTGATTGTGCGTGGTTTGTTTACCTACTTCTGTCCTGAACGTGGAGGTACAGAGATAAAACTTTTCGTTCTTTATACATATATATAACTCAAAGTCCTGACTGATTCATTCATCACTGACTCATCATCACCCAGTCTAAACACTTGAGAATCTAGAAGCTGAAATTTATCACACGGTTTTTTTATGGTGTATACGTGAGATAAGAAAGAAAGACGCAGGATCAAACACTATCGCTAGCAAGAGTTGATTTGCCACAGCCCTGCTTCTCCCATGGTCAGTTATATGTCGTGTGCTCCCGTGTAATTTCTCCATCCAGTCTGGTCATGCAACCCCCTCCAGAAAGACCAGAAACGTTGTTTATACGAAAATTTTATGTACATTTCAACCACGCGGCCACCTGCTCTGATAGGAAAGATCTTTTTCCAGGGGTTAGTAAAGATTTGTTAGAAACATAATCCCGAAGGAAAAATTTGTTACACTAAAATAGGCCAGATTAGGTCCGACAGAATATGGCCGCTCCGACCGCATGTTGCGGTAGATAGCAAACGCTATAAAACAGTATCTACACTATGACTAAGGACTTTTGATACATCATTGGAAAGCTTTTGCTTTGTTACATTTGTTAGGCTATATGTCGGCACTGTTGCATTAATTAACAAAAAGTTATGAACATAATTAGATTACAATAATATCGATGCTTACAACTACGCAATAAGTAAGTTTTTTAAAAGTATTTTATTATCAGTCGTTAGTAAAAGATTTGTTACAATCAATGAAAGCGTAATCCAACTAATAAATTAATAGGCTTTTTGGTTAGAGCGAATTTAAGTTGGCCGCTCCGTAGGCCATATGCCGAAAATATTGTGACGTCTAATTAGCTACGGGATTCGTATTTTTAACAATTGTCATTGCAAAACTATGCAATATATTCTTCATTATCGACTTATTAAGGAATCAAAACTCAAACTTACACAATTTAGGAAAAAATAACAATAACCTTTTACTATGGATATTGTCTCAGTACGGTGACTATGATTCAAGGTAAATTGTTTTCATACTAGCCCCGTAAAAAAACACAGTTTGATTTGTCATGATGCTTTATTCAAAATCAACATAAATTATTAACAAAAAATAAAGGTAAGTAAATTATCAACTATTGAACCCATCACACCTACGTTAAAAAATAATAATAATAAATCAGTTCCCAATAATAAAAGATTTGTCGTTATTTAACAGTGAACCACCTGCACTTAAGTTCACAATTACACACACTCCATGTAGGTAGGTACTGTAACACGTGTCAATTCAATTTAACGTTCGTCACATAGATGAGTTCGGTAACATAATCGATAGTGTCCACTTTAAATTACAACAACCACAGTCCAAGCACTCAAGAACAATTGTGAGGATAAATCGTTCATAAAAGTTCCTTTAGGACAAAGCGTGGTAAATTTTTATTACTCGCTTAGCAAAATTTAAGTTACCCTATTGATGTATGCCGACGGTAGCATGAGAAAAAGTAGATAAGGAATTACTTACTAACTTACGTTCGCCGCCGGAACATTTTGATCTTTTGTTTCGTCAGGTGTGTTATCTTTTCTTTTGTTTGAATAATATTTAAAATGTTCTGTATTTCAAAAAAACAAATAATAGGTACCGAATTTTGACGATTCTTAGTAAATTATGACTTAAAACAGATGTTTAATAACTATAAAAAAAATAAAAGAGTAAGCTTTTTAGTTTTTATTATATCTTTATGATTGGTATTGCAACAGGTACGTTTTAGGTAGGTATATGCTGCGTTTATAAAAGTTAACGTACACAAACACTACACAAACTATATTAGTTCAGTACCTATATTACAACTCATACCTTCATAGGTAGGTAGGTAGTTAAAGTATCATGGTCCAGTTAACGAATGGGTTTAAGTAAAACATTGCTAGCTTGTTATCAAAAAGTCAAATGATTAATTAATCATAGGTACTAGTCTTCACACTGGAATTATTTAAAAGATTTCAGAGAATTTATCACAGAAAGTAAATTCCGACCTGTTTGACAGTAATTACAGTTCTCCGCCCGAAAATCTGTCAAAAAAACGTCAAAGAAAATTCCCCATTAGAATAACAAACGTCAATAGAGTCCAAAATCCATCAGAAAAACGTCTAACCTTGTTTGATTAAGGGTTAATATCATGTTGTGGTAGCCTTTAATTAAGGCAACATCGAAGACCCCGAGCAATGGTCTTAAACGTTGCTCGTCAATGTGAACAACTTTTACTAAGGCGACAATGCGGGGAAAAGAAAAATAATGTTTTCGTGTCGTTCATACAAAATGGACAATTTTTTGCCTAGGGAGATGAGCCCAACAACGTTTCTAAGACTATTCGGAGTCTTCTTACACGAAGTATATACTTGTCGAGAAAATATTCTTGGACATGTATTTATTTATTTTATTATTACTAGCCCACTGAATCCCACTGCCACATCCTTTTCCACCAGGCTTCATCCTGGCGGACAATCGTTGCGCCATCTCGTCGTTCATTGGGATCCAGGTGGATCATGGACATTTACCGAAAAAAATATCTATATTTCTATATTAATAATTTATGTTGATTTTGAATAAAGCATCATGACAAATCAAACTGTGTTTTTTTTTACGGGGCGAGTATGAAAACAATTTACCTTGAATCATAGTCACCGTACTTGAGACAATATCCATAGTAAAAGGTTGTTATTTTTTCCTAAATTGTGTAAGTTTGAGTTTTGATTCCTTAATAAGTAGATAATGAAGAATATATTGCATAGTTTTGCATTGACAATTGTTAAAAATACGAATCCCGTAGCTAATTAGACGTCACAATATTTTCGGCATATGGCCTACGGAGCGGCCAACTTAAATTCGCTCTAACAAAAAAGCCTATTAATTTATTAGTTGGATTACGCTTTCATTGATTGTAACAAATCTTTTACTAACGACTGATAATAAAATACTTTAAAAAAACTAACTTATTGCGTAGTTGTAAGCATCGATATTATTGTAATCTAATTATGTTCATAACTTTTTGTTAATTAATGCAACAGTGCCGACATATAGCCTAACAAATGTAACAAATCAAAAGCTTTCCAATGATGTATCAAAAGTCCTTAGTCATAGTGTAGATACTGTTTTATAGCGTTTGCTATCTACCGCAACATGCGGTCGGAGCGGCCATATTCTGTCGGACCTAATCTGGCCAATTTTAGTGTAACAATTTTTTCCTTCGGGATTATGTTTCTAACAAATCTTGATACTAACCCCTGGAAAAAGATCTTTCAGATCAGAGCAGGTGGCCGCGTGGTTGAAATGTACATAAAATTTTATAAATATGATCCCTAAACCCATTTAATTTTCTGCCCAGCTCTTCCCCGGATTGATTCTGTGCTACGCTTTTTAGGGTTCCATACCCAAAAAATGAAAACGGTACCCTAATACTGAGATTTCGCTGTCTTTCTGACCGTCTGTAACCAGGCTATATCCTGTATCTTATCAACACTGATAGGTCGGCAGTTGAAATTTTCACAGAATATGTATATCTATTTACGTTATAACAACATAATTCAATGGTAAACGACTTACAAGCAAAAGTAAAGGACATGGAGCAGATATCCAGAGATTGCAATGTTGAAATACAATGTATTCCTGAAACTAACAACGAAAATTTGCTAAAAACTGTGCGGGGTTGTCGAACCGCACAAGGGGTCGGGTCGCTCCTGTAGGATCGAAGAGAAAGTCCAGATGCAGTCTTCTATTGCTGGGGGCCCGTCCGTATTTGCCGCTACGATTTGTGCCCAGTTCGGTCCTATCTATATACGATTTGCGCTGTCTCGCATATATAGATAGACCGAGAGCGCGCGGAGCGCGTTCGACCAATCAGAGGGCGCCGTTGGCCGTGAACACTCAGTTAGGGTCTAACGTGAGTGCACACGGCCCTAATCCATGCTATCTCCCTCTGACCTATCAACGCGTCCCGCTCACTCATAGCCGCTTTTGCGCGGTGGTAGTGCCGCGAGACCTATCCCTGCTCCCCCTTTGGTAAGCCCCGCACACCCCCACCCTACCTATCTATAAGCGGCTATACTGGGCACCCCCCAATTCCCTAACTAATACGAACGGACTCCAACATCTTTATTTTTCTATAAATAGGTACAATAAAGTGTTAAAACATTCTATACAAAACAATGATCTATCTTAAATTCTATAAAACCCGTATTACAGACACATCAACAAATAAAATAAAATAAAATTCTTCTATGTCCCGCACATCCTCCCGCCGGTCATCGTCCGCAGGAACGTTGCCACTTCGCTCGTCGGGACATCTGCTTGAGCCGGGATGTAGACCAGCTTCCTTGTTGGCCGCCGCAGGACTCCGCCTCTGGTCCGCACGTCTGCCACACGTACGACTTAGTCCGTCCCCGGGTACACGGCAGTGACTACGCCGCGTGGCCAGGTGTTCCTTGGTAGAGTCCCGTCAACGATAAGGACTACGTCGCCCACTGTGACCTCTCGCCCTTTTCCTTGAGGCTCCCGCCTGTGTTGGAGCTCGGGAAGGTATTCGCGCATCCACCTGCCCCAGAAGTGGTCGGCCAGGTGCTGCGCCGTCCTCCAGGTCGCTCTCCCGGCTGCATCCCCCTCGTGGAAGGCTCCAGGGACAGGAACTCGCCCCGAGCCACCTAAGAGAAAGTGGTTCGGAGTCAGGGCTTCTGGGTCTTCACTGTTCACGGAGACGTGCGTCAGAGGCCTGCTGTTTACTGTGTACTCGGCCTCTGCGATGAATGTAGCGAGCGTCTCTTCTGTAGGATATCGTTCTTGCAGCACGGCGCCCATCGCGACCTTCACAGCCTTCACCATCCGCTCCCAGGCGCCTCCCATGAACGGCGCGCCAGGCGGAATGTACCTCCATCTGATCAGCCGGTTGGCAGCTTCTGCTGTGACTGCCTCTGTAGCTGCTTGCCGTAGTAGCTTGTCTGCGCTATGGAAGTTGCTCCCGTTGTCACACCATATCTCCGTCGGGCACCCTCGTCTTGCCACCATCCGCCTCAGCGCCATGATGGCCGAGTCGGCACTCAGTCCGCCTGCGATCTCCAGGTGGATTGCCCGCGTGGTTAGGCAAGTGAATAGCGCTATGTAACGCTTCTGGTGTCCTCTGCCCACCGTTACTCCGACTGGACCGAAGTAATCTAGACCCGTGTAGGTGAAGGGCCTGTGGTGGTGTGCGAGTCTGTTCTCAGGGTGGCTTCCCGTCTGGGGTTTTGCCGGCTGGTTCTTCCTTAGTCTGCAGGGTAGGCATCGGTTGACTATCCTCTTCGTACTTGGCCTGAGTCGCAAGACCCAGTAGTGCTGCCTGCATTCATTGACGGTGGTCTCTGTGTTCGCATGTTGCAGCTGTCTGTGCGTGTAGTCTATCCACAGCTGCGTGATGTGATTGCCGCCATCCAGCACCATGGGTGACTTCTGTTCTTCATCTAGGCCTTGTACCGCGCCGATCCTCGACTGTAGTCTTATCACGCCGTTCTTAAGTTCGACTGCACACTGCCTCAGCCTGCTATCTCGGTCCAATGGTCTGTTTTTCTGTAGGTTTTCTATGTCGGACTGGAACGCCTCTGCTTGGCTCTGTCTAATCTGTAGCTCTGTAGCTCTTCTGAGCAAGTCGGCGCTTAGCTTCACGTGCTTGCTCTGTACTCTCTGTGGTGCGTTTGACCCATTACGTGTGAGTCGCTGTGTCTGTTTCTTTCCCCATTCTGGGTCATTTCTATCTGTTTTCTTGGTGCGTTTGTAGAAGACGTGTTCTCTCTTGCAAAGCTGGATAAACTGAAGCACCCTTGCTGTTGAGTTTATGAGCCTTTCCCATCTTGAGAACCTCTTGCTGTCTGGTATGCTCAGGGTAGAGTCCGCCATGCCCTCTTGTATGTTACAAGTTCTTTCTTCGCCCGTGGTGTTTGTCATCGTGCTATTTTCTGTGGGCCATGTCGCTTGGTCTGTGTGCAGGAACTCTGGCCCAGTGAACTATCTGTGCGTTGAGTTGAAGTCTTGAGGAAGCTCTCTGGTTGCGTCATCAGCAACATTCTGCTTGGTGGGGACCCATCTCCATTGCTGCACCTTCGTGGTTTCCTCTATTGATGCTATTCTGTGTGCCACGAACGGTCTGTAGGCTCTCGCTCCGTTTCTTATCCAAGCCAGTACTGTCTTGCTATCTGTCCAGTATGTGGTGGCGTCAGGCTTGCGTTGATGTTCCTCTTGAACTGTGGCTGACATCCGCGCCCCCATTACTGCGGCCTGTAGTTCCAGTCTCGGAATCGATGTGAGCTTGAGTGGGGCGACCTTCGACTTTGCCATGATGAGTGACACGTATATCTTCTTATCTGTGGTTTCTACTCGCCAGTAGAGGGCGGCCGAGTATGCCGATTCGCTGGCGTCAGTGAATACGTGAAGCTCCAGTGTGCTGGCTTCGCTGTAATGTGCATACACTCTGGGTATGCGCACTGTGGCTAGATTCTTCAGGTGAGTCAGCCATGTTTCCCATTCTGTTTTCAAAACATCGTCTATTTTCTCATCCCAGCCAGTGCCTTTTCTCCATGCTTCTTGCATTATCTATTTCGCCTTGATAGTGATTGCCAGGCCGAGCGGGTCGTAGAGTGACATCATGATCTGTAAGACTTGTCTCTTCGTAGGCGTCACTGCTTGGTCGAGTATGGATGAAGGCAGCCGAGCCAGGTCCAAATTGAATGCTAGCTCATCGCTGTTGGTTCTCCAGATGATTCCCAGCACCCGTTCTGTCTGTTTGTTGTCAGTCAGCCGGACTGAAGGTGCTGGCGAAGCTGTCTGTTCTTCGCACATTGCCTGTGTCACGATCGGCGAGTTTGAAGTCCACTGGGTCATCTTGAACTGGGCCTCGCTGTGTATCTCCCGCACCCTGGTAGCTGTCCTGAGGGCCTCGTCTTCGGTTTCAAAACTGTCCAAGTAGTCATCGACATAGTGATTGTCAATGATCGCTGACACCGCCCTCGGTGACTGTTCTCTATGTTTCTCAGCGTTCAGGTTCTTGACGAAGATTGCGGTCGATGGTGAGCAGCTGGCGCCGAATATAAGTGACGTCATTCTGTATTCTGTAGGTTCCCCATCTCGGCGGTCGCCTCTCCACAGGTATCTCAGAGAATCTCTGTCTTCAGGCTTGATCTTGATCTGCATAAACATCTCGCTGATGTGACCAGTCACGCCGTACCGGTGCTGTCGGAATCGCATCAGCACGCCAGGCAGTTGATCAGGTCTGGCCCGGTGAGGAGGCGGTCGTTGAGGGAGACCCCCTTGGTCTTGGCAGCGGCATCGTGAACTATTCGTAGCTTCTCAGGCTTCATTGGATTCACCACTCCAAAGTGAGGCAGGTACCATCTTCTTCTATTGTTTTCATCGTTTGCCAGCGGTGCCGGCTCGGAATATTTCTTCTGTATAAGCGCTTCCATCTTTGCATTGTATTTCTGTTTTACTTCTGGGTTTCTGTCTATTTTCTTTTCTATTAATTCCAGTCGTTTCTTCGCTATGTCGTAGTTTGTAGGCATTGTGCTGTCTTCTGTAGCCCACAAGAGTGCCGTTTGATAGTGGCCTGTTTCTGTCTTCTCTGTATTTTCTGTCAAAATCTTCAGCGCCCTCTGTTCAGGATCCGATTGTGGACGCTTGGGTTGAATCGCCAGTGACTCCAGCGCGAAGTATTGGCGTAGCTGTTCATCTATGTTTTCTTCTGTTACGTGGTCGACTCGTGCTGTTTGTTTTCCAACTGTTCTTGTGACGGCTCCGTGTAGCACCCAACCCAGTGTGGTGAGTGACGCCACCGGTTCGCAGCGCTTCCCTCTTCTCGTTTGTGTGGACAGGAGCAGGTGCCAGTTGTCCTGTCCAATTAGTATCTTGGGGACTGCTCGATCATATGTGATGTTGTCTAGGTCTCTCAGGTGCGGGTACTGCAGGACTTCTTTTGAAACTCGTTGCGATGAAAGCTGTAGCCCTCGAACTGTTCGGGCTTGCACTTCGTGATCGGTTCCGTTGGCTCTAAGTGTCAGAGTCACACGTCTTGATTCTTCAGCTTGGATCTTGGCGTTTGCTATTGCGGCTATGTTCAGTGGGTCCGGAGGTCCGCTTGCTCCCACTCTGTCTGCTGTCTCGGCGTCGATGAGCGTGACTGTAGAGCCGTCGTCCAACAATGCGTAAGTTTCAATCGCTCCCGCCGGTCCAGACAGTGTAACAGTAACTATCTTCAAGTAGGTGTGAGTACATGGTGCTTGAGTCCAGGCTGAGTTCACTTGTTCTTGGTTTCTGTTAAAGTGCAGCAGCGGGTGGTGAGATCGGGTGCAGCCATCTGTGTCGCAAAGCTTGAACGGGCAGCGGTGCTTGAAAGTTCGAAGTCGTAGACACCGGAAACACAAGTTCAATTGCTTCGCCTTCTTCCATCGATCGTTCGGGTCTGCATTCTTGAAGTGTTCGCAGTCGGCCGGGCTGTGGTTATGTTGTTTGCATATCACGCATTTGTTTTCTGTCTGTGTTTTCTCAGTAACGTGGTAACTTCTGTTGTAACGCGTTGGCCGGCTTGAGTCTTCATAACGTGCACTAATGTTCTCTGGTTGCGCGTAAGGTCCCGCATAGCTGGCTTCTCTGTCTAGGAATCTTGAAAGTTTCAGCAAATCGGCCTCTTCACTGTCTTGTGTCGCTGCGTATTCGAAGAATCTGTAGCGCAGCGCCGGCGATAACTTTTCAACTGTAATCTTCATTGCTTCGGGGTTGTACACATAGTTGGTTCGGTGAAGAGCTTGCAACGTAGTCACTATGTTGTTTATCTTGCTGGCGAAGATACACAATTCCCGGGGTGAGTCAGTCGGTCGGGGTAGGGCTCGCAGTCGCTCAAGGTCCGCCGTTGCGATCGTATCTGGGCGGCCGAATCGCATCTCCAACGAATTCACAACACAGCGGGATCGCAGCCGGTGAACAATAAACTTTCCACTGTTTCTCTTGCTCTTCCTTTAAGTGCACGCCGAAGTCGGGACAGGTTCTCTGTTTCACAGTAACACGGTGCTGTTTCTATGAAAGCCGACTTGAAAGTTAACCACTCTTGGTATGCGCCACTGTACACAGGTAATTCGGCACTCGCGTATCGATGCGGCACTTGCACTGTCTTTATAACTTTCACTATTGCTTCTGTAATTTTTTCTAAGTCCGAGCTAGAGTTAGCTTGAGGCACAGAGGTGGCTTGATGTGTAGGGGTAGGTCTATGTCAGGTGGCAGCGACGTCTTCTATCTGTTTCTGTCTATTTGCGGGCACCGGGGCGGCTTCCTGTTCTGTCTGTACCGCATCCCGGATCTGCATTGGTGGTTCCATTCCTGTTGACATCCGCAACCAACGGCTCACTCGATCTTCCTGTTCATCCCCCATCACGCTATCTTCACTATCTTCCTGTTCCTCCATGGCAGCTAAACGTAACTCGGCCAACTTCAGTTTGAGTTCTATAATTTCTTGTTTAATTTTCCTTTTTTTGTTAAGGGATGCTGTGCTGCGATTATCTGTTTCAATCGCTTTCTCAGGGGGCGCTTGTGCCTCCCTAACTGTAAGGGTTGATCCGCTATCTGTGATTCCCATTGTCTGTTCTGTAGTTTCTGTTTGTTGGGACGTGTCTGTAGTACGGGTCGAGGTTGTTGTCCCGGACGTCCCCGATGTTCCCGTCTGCTCGGAGGATGTAGCAGCACCACTGGACGAAGGAGCGCTGCTCTCACCCTCCGCGACGGGTCTCCCGGACCGGGTAGCGGCGCGACGGGCTCGTTCGCTTGTTGTCGATCTGGCTAACGGCATCTTGTTTTTTTTCTTTTCTTCCTTTTTTCTGTGTTATTCCCGGCCGATGCACCAAAATGTGCGGGGTTGTCGAACCGCACAAGGGGTCGGGTCGCTCCTGTAGGATCGAAGAGAAAGTCCAGATGCAGTCTTCTATTGCTGGGAGCCCGTCCGTATTTGCCGCTACGATTTGTGCCCAGTTCGGTGCTGTTATTTATTATTTATTTAATACTTTATTGCACTAAAGGTACAAAGGGTGGACTTAATACTAAAGTATTCTCTACCATACTATCTATATGCGGATTGCGCTGTCTCGCGTATATAGATAGACCGAGAGCGCGCGGAGCGCGTTCGACCCATCAGAGGGGCCGTTGGCCGTGAACACTCAGTTAGGGTCTAACGTGAGTGCACACGGCCCTAATCTATACTATCTCCCTCTGACCTGTCAACGCGTCCCGCTCACTCATAGCCGCTTTTGCGCGGTGGTAGTGCCGCGAGATTAGAGATGGGCAATGAGTTTTCACCCGATGGGTTTAAATGGGTTTTAACCCGGTGATTTGGGTTTTAACCCATTTCGACCTGGGTTATAATACAAAAGCACGGGTGAAAACTAAATTCGTACAAATTCTCAATTTTACTAGACAGGTAACATCCCAAAAGTTTAGGTGTCAAATGAAACATGTATTTCCTACATAGCCTTATTTACTTGTATTTATGTCGAGTATGCAATCGTTTATGTAAAGGTTGTAGTCCTTTTTTGTATGAAAATAAAATAAGAACATAAAATATGTTTAGGTACACAATAGAAATTCTAAGAATGTTTCATTATTACATGCCTATTGTCTCTACCCACCATTGAAAGGTAAAAGGCAATAAATCAATTGCGGCCGCGTCTTATGTCCTACCAGGTGGGTGACTTTGGCTGATGATCTACCTACCACGAAGGTTTATTTCTTACTTCTCAGAAATAGGCGGTGCGTTTGTTTAGTTACAATAGGTAATAATGCATCTATAACTAATATTGTCATTGACAAAACCGTCCATAGATGAAAAGTTCAGGTGCATCGCATAAAGCCGTGTGGTGACGGCGAATAGAATACATAAGTCACCACCCCAGCCAAACTTTTCCCGCTATGGGGGTCGTAAGAGACGACCGAGGGAACCCTCCAGAGGACGGGCAGCAGCGCTCTCTGTGAGTTAAACCACAACCCCACTGCGGCGTTGGGTTTCTTGTGAATAAGTCCCTGTGTAACAACGTTGTGGAAGTGTCTAATGTGTCAAACAGGGTAGCATACCTTGTCATAAAACTTACCGAGAGGTATAGCCTGAAAGTGGTACAAGTGTATGCACCGACCTCGACACACTCGGACGATGAGGTGGAGGGCCTGTTCGATGATATATCGAGGGCCCTCCACTCCACTACTAAGACGCATTACAGCGTTGTTATGGGGGACTTTAACGCTAAAGTGGGAGTACAGAATTGCAACGAATCGGCAGTAGGATCCCATGGATTTGGAACAAGGAATCATAGGGGGCAAATGCTAGTAAACTTCCTCGAACGAGAGGGGCTATTTCTGATGAACTCATGGTTTAAGAAAAAGCCCCAAAGGAAGTGGACCTGGCAAAGCCCCGATACTATGACTAAAAATGAGATCGATTTCATCATGACGAACAAAAAGCACATATTCAGAGACGTCTCTGTGATCAACAGGTTCAATACCGGTAGCGATCACCGACTAGTCAGAGGCTCTCTGAATATCAACCTTAAGGCTGAACGTGTCCGTCTGATGAAAGCCAGGCTCCAACCAACCATGCTCCAAACCATAATGGGATCCGAAGCTTTCCAGCTAAGTTTGGAGAACCGATTCGTTGCCGTGGAAACCACAGCAGACGTGAACAAGAACCTCGAAAATGTGACTCGGGTCCTCAGGGAAGAGGGTACGAGATTTTGTGAAATGCAGCGTAAGGGCAGTAAGTCAAAGCTTTCCGAGGAGACTTTACGGCTGATGAAGGAACGACGTGAAAATCCCCCGTCACTTCGACCGCAAGGCGGGCTCTAAACCAAGAGATTAGTAAGCACGTGCGGCACGACCTCCGACGCTACAATACTCTTTCAATAGAAAGAGCGATTGAGCAGAATCGGGGGTCAAAAGTGTTCGTACAATCTCTTGGAAGAAGCCACCTTGCGAAATTGACCACAGCAAGTGGAGAAGTCGTCACTTCGAAGCCGTCAGTCCTTTCGGAGGTTGAAGACTTCTATGGCCGGTTGTACGCATCGCATGCATCTCGTCCTGATCCCGAAAATGGGGACTCTAGAGCCACATTGACACGCCACTTCACCGAAGACCTGCCAGAAGTCAGTACTGGCGAAATTGAGATCGCTCTTAGACAGCTCAAAAACGGAAAAGCTCCAGGAGAGGATGGCGTTACAACAGAACTATTAAAGGCTGGAGGTAAACCGATATTGAGGGAGCTCCAAAAGCTTTTTAACGCTGTCCTCTTCGAAGGAAGAACTCCGGAGGCGTGGAGTAGAAGTGTGGTCGTCCTGTTCTTCAAAAAGGGAGACAAAACCCTGTTGAAGAACTATCGACCCATTTCTCTTCTAAGCCACGTCTACAAGCTGTTCTCAAGAGTAATCACAAACCGTCTTGCGCGAAGACTCGACGAATTTCAACCTCCGGAGCAGGCTGGATTTCGGAGCGGTTATGGCACCATAGACCACATCCACACAGTGCGGCAGATCATAGAGAAAACTGAAGAATATAATCTGCCCCTGTGTCTAGCATTCGTGGACTATGAGAAGGCCTTTGACTCGGTTGAGATCTGGTCCGTTCTGGAGTCTCTGCAGCGTTGCCAAGTTGACTGGCGATACATCCAAGTGATAAGATGCCTCTACGAGACTGCCACCATGTCCGTCCAAGTACAAAATCAGCAGACACGTCCCATACCATTGCATCGAGGAGTGAGACAAGGGGATGTTATTTCCCCGAAATTGTTCACAAATGCAATGGAGGATATGTTCAAGACGCTGCATTGGAAAGGACGTGGCATCAACATCAATGGCGAACACATCTCTCACTTGCGATTTGCAGACGACATCGTCATCATGGCAGAAACGCTGCAGGACCTTCAACTGATGCTGAATGACCTAGCTGATTCTTCTCTACGGATCGGCCTACGGATGAACTTGGATAAAACCAAGGTCATGTTCAATGAACATGCTCTACCGGAACCGATTTCAGTACACGGCACCGTTCTCGAAGTTGTTCAAAAATATGTATACCTTGGGCAGACATTGCAGTTGGGTAGAAACAACTTCGAGGACGAGGTAAACAGAAGAATTCAGCTGGGTTGGGCAGCATTTGGGAAGTTACGTCGAGTCTTAACATCAGCGATCCCACAGTGCCTGAAGACAAAGGTCTTCAATCAGTGTGTCCTACCTGTAATGACATACGGAGCTGAGACGTGGACACTGACGGCACGGCTGGCCCACAAGCTCAAAGTCGCACAGCGTGCTATGGAAAGGGCTATGCTCGGCGTTTCTCTGAAGGATCGAATCAGAAATGAAGTGATCCGACAGAGAACCAAAGTCATCGACATAGCTCATCGTTTTAGCAAGCTGAAGTGGCAGTGGGCCGGCCATATTTGCCGTAGAACCGATGACCGTTGGGGAAAACGAGTTCTCGAGTGGAGACCGCGTCTCGGCAAACGGAGTGTAGGACGCCCTCAGGCAAGGTGGACTGATGATATACGCAAGATGGCTGGCAGAAGCTGGATGCGAGAAGCCGAAAACAGATCACAGTGGCGTGCAATTGGAG
This sequence comes from Conopomorpha cramerella, assembly GCA_012932125.1. NCBI lineage: Eukaryota > Metazoa > Arthropoda > Insecta > Lepidoptera > Gracillariidae > Conopomorpha > Conopomorpha cramerella. The sequence goes on from SJJU01001044.1 coordinate 16,246, forward strand.
AGGCCTATGTCCAGCAGTGGACAGGTATGGGCTGATGATGATGATGCATAAACCAGATAAGAATATTAAGTTCTTGCTATACTTATCTGTAGTCTAGCTTGAATCGTTAAAGTGAATACATGTGCTGTGCTATTCCATACCAACTATACACTATCAATATACAACTAGACAATATCAGTTTCTACATTCTCGGATTGTCTAACGATGTCAATCATCATCATCATCATCATCATCAGCCCATGCTGGACATAGGCCTCTCCAATTGCACGCCATTGTGATCAATGTCAATAAATAAAAGAAATGATCTGATACAACCTACTGCGTTTCAATCTTAGACAATCGTATTTTTTACCCATCTGAATGTTTTATGAAGAACAGACACAATTACAATTCCTGTATTGAAAGAAAAATAACAATAATACAATTTAAATAACATAACATATGCATCGCACCTATTTTCCCAAGAACGTAAAATAATAATTACTTTATAATATTTACACAAAAATAGTTTTCACCCGTCATTTTGGGTTAAAACTCGGTCAAAATGGGTGCAAATCGGGTTAAAACCCGGTGGCAAGGTAAAAACCCGGGTCAAAACCCATCTCTAAGTGCGATGCATTCCATCATTGTCTATTCAAGCCGATGAATTGTTCGCGGAATGGCCAAGAGAAAGCATTAACAGGTAATAAAATCTGAATGCACAGTGACAAGGCTGCATATTTATTGTATGTCACAATTATGATATCGTCTAAGGCTGATTTCGCAAAGTGTGCAGTTCAAATGACAGAACGCATCATGACCTGGTGAGGCACACGGCTTAATTTTATAAAAGCAATAAGAGACTGCGTGGATGAGAAGTGCGATAAATACAGTCATAAAAGTATGTCCAAGTACGCAATCATACATCACTTGCGTGCGTTCTACATCTGTGTAATTATGAGAAGATTTTGTAAAGGTTGTATCATTGTGAACCATTCAATTGTTGTTCCTATTACTTACTTACACACTTACAGTTCACTTTGTAAATTATGTTGTGAACTGAAAATTGCATCATAATGGCATCTGTATGTTTCCAATTTACAACTATACAGAATTATTGTAATTAAATAATAAGTAGGCACTTTGTTACAAGTATTAATTCTCAACGAAGCATTAGTTTTTATTAACAAACTAAAGAAACTGTCTGACGGGTATTCAAGGTGGTCATTCTATGATGTCAATATAGGTGTCATACTTGTGCCATACAAGAGTTTTGTAATTGCAGTGACGGGACTCAACACCTACCTTGCAGTTTCGCTGGTCTATGTCGTGTGTATATTCTATGCATCTCAAGTAAGTTGATTTCTGTTACTATCGCATAGAATTAAATAACAACCGTAAGTGGCGGACCATTTTAGCACGACGGCGTACCAAAGCATAAAGATTTTATCGGACACCCATTCAATGGTATTTACGAGATAAATTAATGGATAGCAGAACTTTACTACAAGATGAATGGCAGCGCATCCTAATGGAAAATAATGAAGACAGTTAATTGTTATTGAACAATGGCTTGATTACACACATGTCACCATGTAGGAAATCGAAGAGACTTCTATCTTATATTTATCACATATCATACTTTTTCCTTAATAAGAGTCAGTCGACCGTTCAAGTTAATTATTATTCCTACTAATCGAATCACCGATTTCTCGCAGATAATAATTCTTTAGAGTCAGGTCAACCAACATTCTCTTACTTGTCTAACATGTTAGATGTACTTGTTTTAATGTTGTTACGATATAGTCTGTAATATTGGTGATACATACAGTACCTTAGGCGATACTACTGGTTTACAATAATAATACCTCGAGAAGCCAAATAAAATTTAAAAAAATAATCTTAAAGTTAGTCAGTCCTCGGGAAACGACTAAAGCTTTCTGATAATACAATACATAGGTACTAAGTAAAAAGTAGTCACTTGCTCGTAAGAATTAGGTACTATAATAAATCTATCTATTTAATCTAAAACTGTTTAATCGTTTCGCCTTTTTTTTCGAAAATTTCATTCTCTTCTCGGGATACTATTGTTGTAGTAGCACCGCTAGTAATACCTACCGCCTACCCCCTCCTTATGTATACGACAATCTCCAGTAAATGTCAAAGATACAAAATAAAAGTAACAAAATAATACTGAAACTTGTTTTTACTAATAAACACAAGAATATTGTCCATTACATAAACAAACTCACGTCCAATTATTTTTAATGGTGTATCTACCTATTCGAAAATTAGCAGATATGAAAAATATGATGTTTTGTTTTTAGTTGGTGTGTTTGAAAACTGCAGATAAGAAAATACAAAGCCGAGCTTTTTTTTTCAGTGACATATTCGTAAACTTGCAGTTTAGAAACCACGATGATTTTTTTTTCAGTTATTGTAAACTTGCAGTTTAGAAACCACGATGATTTTTTTGTTATTAGTGGCGTGTTTGAAAAACGTTTTCGTCTCGTTGCAGGGTGGTATGAAGGCGGTGATAATGACGGACTCGTTCCAGTCAGCCGTGTTGCTGGGCTCGCTGGCGGTGGTGCTGGCACTGGGCGCCGCGAAAGTCGGCGGACTGGGAGCAGTATGGGACTATGCTAGGGAAACACAACGCCTATCTTTCTTCGAGTGAGCATTGTCAATATTTCTGTTATTGATAACCTACCTAAAAATTTTCGTTGCCATATGTAGATTATAAGGAAAACTTATTCCCATTTTATATTTTTCATAATTTTTTTTTGTTCAATTATGGCCAACTAGATGCCAGACTAAAATATAGCCTATGAGATAACACATGACCTATGTATAATCTATATAATTGTATAGTTTTATTGACATCCGTTCGGTAGTTTTCACGTAAAAGAGTAAAAAACCTCGGTACACCCAACCATTCAAACATTCACGTTTATAATTTTATTATTAGGATAAGACATTACAACGAGGCATTTTATTTAGGTACTGATTGACACCTAAACTCATTAAGACACGCCATTTGTTTAAATTATCGAATAGTTATTTAAATGAGCAATGTGTAGGTATAAAGAGAAGAATTCTAAAATGACTTAATGAGTAGGTAAGAGTTCGACCAGATCACCATTGTGTGCTAAAAATACTTAATATTTTAGGCATTATATACCATACCTAATATGTTTAATATTGCATAATGTAGGGTAATGTTTCGATTTTACGACGTAAATGATGTTAGGTGAAATTTCATGCTACATTTGAATAATAGGAAGAATAATAGGAAAAGTTAAATGTAGTGAAAAAATGTAGATGTGTATTTTGTTATTTAATATTATACCTAAGGGTATTATTTTTTTAAATATATTGATAGCGACCTACAAAAAAATATTAATACACACTATACATAAACATAATTGTATACATAAAGTTAAGTAGGTATACGTAATATATGTGCATATTTATCGTCCTCTGTGAGTAAGTACTATATGTTATAATATTATTTCGGTATCTTCCTGGGCCAGCGTCGCTGGTAACAACTCTATGGCATCACGCTGAGTCGGTATCTCATTTTCGCTGACAGACACATGTTTGAAAATCTCTGTTTATTGTGTCTGTTAACGAAAATAAATATATTTCTATGTCTAGCAGGTAGGAATAAATTTCCAAAAAATAAATATATTACCATAATTATTTTCTACTTTCGACGTAACGGTGACGAATGTTTTTTTACACGATGTATATACTATACTATCTATAGGATTTGTCACAGTGTAATGGTAGACACTATAAGGATTGTTCATGCCCAACTCAGTTTCATACAATTATGAAATGTAGGTTACATTTTCCAACTGTATGAGGGACATCAAACAACATACCTATCAGTGGCAATCATTGTAAACTTACAATTTTAATTAAGCAAGCTCGTTAACCGACGATGGTGGACACAAATTTTACTTTCTATGTCTATTGCACACTTTCGATGCAAGTGCCACGTGACGCAATTAACCCGTCTCGAGGTGACGTGATGGGCATGATAATATTTTTTGGCAATCCAAAATTGGGGCTTGCAAATTAGTGAACATAACTCAATTTGCATTTAAAAAAATATTATGATTGTTTGATAAACAAACTAGTGGCATGTTGATTTACCGATGCGCGTGCGCTGTAGGTACCTACAACAGCTTAGCTATTACTCAATTATTAAATAACGTCGATCCGTGAAGAATGGAACGGTAGTGATTACACTGAGGAGATAACAGATTGTCAATGAAAGTTACTTGGAAGTAAGTACATCGCATAACGAATAACGTCCCCGAG